>JARQOC010000106.1:0-154851 GCA_033576535.1 Allobates femoralis
CGTCTTTCAGCGTTTGGAAGGATTTGTCCTGTTCTGGTCCCCAGTGGAACGGGGGTCCCCTGATCTTGCCGTTTTTTGGATTGACCCACTAAGAGATCTTGCATGGGTGCGGCTATCTTGGTATAGTCTTTGATGAATCTTCGGTAGTACCCGACCAGTCCTAGAAATTGACGTACCTCTTTGTGATTGATTGGTGCTGGCCAGTCCTTGATGACGGTGACTTTGTCCGGATCCGGTGCTACGCCTTCGACACTGACCACATGTCCTAGGTATTGGACCTTGGGTTTTAGCAGGTGGCACTTGGACGGTTTCAGTTTCATCCCGTACTTGGACAGTGACTCGAACACTTCACTCAGGTGTTGGAGGTGATCTTCATAGGTCTGAGAGTAGACAATGACATCATCAAGGTATAACAAGACAGTCTCAAAGTTCTTGTGGCCCAAACAACATTCCATAAGTCTCTGAAATGTTCCTGGGGCATTGCACAACCCGAATGGCATACTGTTGAATTCGCATAAGCCCATAGGAGTAGTGAAGGCTGTCTTCTCACGATCCTCCTCTGCGACGGCAACCTGCCAGTACCCACTAGTAAGATCTAATGTGGAGAAGTAGTTGGCAGATTTGAGTAGTGACTCTTCTATGCGTGGTAACGGGTATGCATCCTTGTGTGTGACTTTGTTGATTTGCCTATAGTCTACGCACATCCTCATACTACCATCTTTCTATTTAACCAGGACTAGTGGTGCAGCCCAGGGACTACAGCTATCCCTAATGACTCCTGCATTTTTCATGTCCTGAAGCATCTCTTTTGCTTTCTGGTAGTGAGTGGGTGGTATAGGCCTGTACCTTTCTTTGATAGGTGCATGGGTGTCTGTGGGGATATGGTGTTGTACCCCTTTAATCCTCCCAAAGTCAAGTGGGTGTTTGCTGAACACTTGCTCATACTCCCGAACTACCCGGTATACTCCATTTTTCTGGTGAGAGGGTGTATTGTCAGTTCCTACACTGAGGTCTTGACACCATTTCTCTAACTGATCTTTGGAGTGAGGGGGTTCATCAGTGACAGTTTGGTTTGAGGATTTTACATCAATCACAGCATCATCTTTTACTTGGTACAATTTTGCGACAGTTGCATATCTTGGCAGTCTGACTTCGTCATCACCATAATTTTTAAATTGCTGTACCCATAATGTAATCTATTTGGGTAAATATGATTTTATTCAAGTTTTCCATTTATACAACAACAATTACATAGAAAAATAACATTGTGAAGTTTTTGAGAGAAAAAGAAAGGTACAGTCTTAGGTAAAGCCAAATATCACAGTGAATCATCATCAAGTAGAGCCGAGACGTACTTTGTTTTCTCTCCTTCCATTTTGTTTACACTGTATGTTACCCTCCGTCTATTACTGCTGGAGGGAGTTGTCTGTACCAGACACTAAATGTCGTTTTCTGGTTATAGTATTTCACCATTCATCGGTTCATATAACCATATTTTGACGTTCGTCCAGGGGTGTAGAAGTGTAGAGGGAAAAGAGATATGGGGAAGAGTAGGAGGAAGAGGGAAGAGAGTGGGGAGGCTTAAGAATATAAGAGACTTGGTTATGAGGGTGTAACATGCGGAGCAGCCACCCGAGGTGACTCCAGGGAGAATGGGGCATTGTGTCCCCGAATGTTCAGGTAAAAAAATCTCCAAAGTTAGGGGCGTTTCTGAATAGGACCTATTCAGTCCAGGTAGATACATATAAGGGTTGGGTCTGGGAAAAGTCAGCCGACAGTTCCTCGTATCTACGAATCTTTTCCATTTCCAAGTACCATTCTGAAATAGAAGGGGGTCACGTTCCTTCCAATGGCGGGGGATCACGCTGCGAGCTGCGGCTATGCAGAATCGGAGGATATCTCTCCTCTGTACCTTCCAAGAGCCAGGAAGCAGAGACAACAGGGCCATGTCAGGATTGCCTACCAGGTTCTTTCCCGTTACCATATTGTAATTACGGAATATCTTAACCCAGAATTCCTGAATCAGTGGGCAGCTCCAGCATATATGCAACATAGTTCCCCTCTCGCTTCTGCATCTCCAGCATAGTGGTGAGGTGTCCGGAGAAAATCTATGTATCTTGTCTGGGGTGAGATACCACCTGTACCGCAACTTGAGGCTTTTTTCCATGGCATCGCATGAGCTTGCTGTTTTGCGAGCCATAAGGAAGCTTTTTTCCCAGTCCAGATCGGTATTGTCCTGCCTAGTTCTTCCTCCCATGCCCTCCGGTATCCCGTGTTTACCGCATTTATAGATTTGGACAGTGTCCTGTGGATTGCCGAGATCCCCCTCATTGGAGCCCCGTTGGCTACAAAAATCTCTTCCATCATGGAGAGCGTCATTGTTGGGGTCCTCGGGATCGCAAGAGATCTCGTATAGGACCTCAATTGCAAGTATTCCCACCATTTGAGTTTGGTTTGTGGAGTAGCCGATTGAAGCGTCTCAAAGGAAGGGAGCTCACCTCCCGTCAAGACCTGGCCAACTCTAGTGTCATCTGTTTCGTTCCAACCCAAAATAGTCCGGTTGGACATCCCTGGAGGGAAGGCAGGGTTATGAAAAATTGGGGTCAAAGAACTATCGTATTGAGTCTCCTTCAATTCTCTCCTTGCTACCTGCCATGCTTTAAGCGTTTCAGTTGTAAAGTTAGGCAAAGGGCCCAGGGATGGCAAAGTCTCCCGAGCAAGCCATTGTAAGCTGCGGAGAGGGACTGAAATGCCTTCCTGCTCCACCCGTACCCACTGCTTGGAGTCTGATCTAAAGTGCCAGTCTATAAGGCGAACCATAATGGCTGCCAGACAGTATCTGCGGACATCTGGGAGCCCTGCCCCCCCTTGTTCCTTAGGGGCGGCCAAGTTCCTCAGACTAACCCTTGCCCTTTTACCGTTCCAAATGAAGCGTAAAATCGCTGATCTGATGGAGCGAAAAAATGCTCCGTCGGGCCACACTGGGACTGCCTGGAAGATATAGAGAAATCTCGGGAGAATATCCATTCCCACGACATGGATCCTACCCAGCCACGACAACTTCAGGGGTCTGTATTTCTCCAATAGAGCCCCTACTTTATGTAACAAGGTTTGATGGTTCAACTGGAAAAGATTGGATAAGTCGGCCGGGAGACTAACTCCCAGATATACGAGACAATCTGCCCTCCACCGAAAGGGAAAATCCCGTGCAGCCATGGCTGCTTCAGCCAATGGCAGAGAGATGTTCAGCGCCTCTGTCTTTGAATAATTGACTTTAAAATTGCTGAGTCCACCGAATATCTCAAATTCCCGCAGCAAGGAGGGGAAAGTCACAAGAGGCTGAGCGACATACACTAGTACGTCGTCTGCAAAAAGGGCAGTTTTATGATGAACATCTCCCACCACTAGCCCGTGGATGTCACAGTTGTCTCTTATGACCTTTGCCAGGTGTTCCATCACGATCACGTACAACAGAGGGGAAAGAGGGCATCCCTGTCTCGTTCCATTTTTAACATGAAATGTTCCTGATAATCCTCCATTTATGCAGACCCTAGCTGAGGGACACGAATAAAGAGAGGAAATCCCGTTCATGAACCTGGTGCCCAATCCAACTTGGATTAGAGCCTCTTTTAGGAATCCCCAGTGGACCCTGTCAAAGGCCTTTTCTGCGTCGATGGAAAGCAGACATAGAGGGGACTTCCACATTCTAGCCTTCTCAATGAGCATACAGGATCTAAGAATGTTGTCCCTCGCCTCACGGCCCTTCACAAAGCCCATTTGGTCGAGGTGGATGATGGATGGGAGTCTCAAGGACAATCTATCCGCCAGGATTTTTGCAAACAGCTTCACGTCCACATTGATGAGTGAGATAGGTCGGTAGCTTGCCGCCTCACAGGGTCCTTGTTTGGCTTAGGTAACACACAAATGTGTGCCTCCAGAGCTTGTGGAGGGAAAAAATCTCCTCCCAGAACGGCTCTGAAGGAGGAGAGCATGTGAGGCAGCAAGTCACCGAGCAATGTTTTGTAAAAAATGGGCGTGAAGCCGTCCGGGCCTGGACTTTTAGAGGTCGAGGTATTTTTGACTACCTCAGTGAGTTCTTCCATCGATACATCCCCCTCTAAGAGTTCCTTATCTTCATCTGACAGAGAAGGGATCCCCACCCTTCCCGTGTATGATCGTATTTTGTTCGTCAATGCCTCTGGATCCATATCGTCGAATTTCCCCTTTAGGTTATATAGATCTGTGTAGAAATCCTGAAATACCTTTGAGATCTCGTCTGATCTGTGTACCAGCCTCCCTGAAGGAGTCTTAATCGATGGTATATATGTGGGTCCAGATCTAGGGTGTAGCATCCTAGCCAGAGGTCGCCCACTCACGTTTGCCTTTTTATAAAAAAAGCCCCTGGTCCTTTCTGAAATTTGTTCGAACCTAGCGTCTAGGAGGTTACGTAGTTCCGCTCTAGTCTTAGTCAGTTCAACCAGTATTCCCCCATCCCGTGAGGTCTTGTGGTCTGATTCCAGACGACCAATCTTATGTAGCAATTTGGTAATTTGTTCAGACCTGTGCTTTTTTAGCCTGGATCCGTGCCTAATTAAAGTGCCGCGGAGTAAGCACTTCAGGGCCTCCCATTGCATCGGTGGAGGAGTGTTGTCCTGTGCATGCGTCTGATTGAATAAAGCGATATCTGCCTTTAAGTCAGCCGGGCAGTTGGCGTCTTTCAAGAGTTGACTATTTAGTCTCCAAGTCCACTCTCTTTTGGTCATCCCTGGGATCTCCAAGGACAAAAAGACGGGACCATGGTCTGATAAGACGATATTACCTATGGTAGCGTCAGGTGTCCAAGAAAGAACCCTGTGGCTGACCAGGAATAAATCTATTCTGCTGTATGATTGGTGGACCCCTGAAAAGTAAGAGTAGTCTCTACCGGTAGGGTTGAGGATCCTCCACACATCCACCAGCTGCAACCTGCGCAGGAGATCCCGGAGTGCCCTCATTCTCCCAGGCGGAGCTGCCCATCTCCCCGACGTGGAGTCTATGGATGGATCAAAGACAAAATTAAAATCGCCACCTATAATTACCTGGCCCTCGGCAAATTCTGCCAATTTTAGTAGCAAGGCTCTGCATGCCCTCGTCTGCTCCCTGTTAGGAAGGCACCAGTTTACCAGGGTCACAAGATTATCCGCTATCTTTAATTTAAGAAAGATGTAGCGTCCTCCCGAGTCAATTTTGGAGTCTAGCAGCGTATGGGGTAATCCCTTATGAAAGGCAACCGACACCCCCTTAGTTCTTGCTTCGGTGTTAGTGCTGTGAATCCAATTAGTGTAATGTTTCTCCCCGATGGAAGGAACGTGGCCTTCTTTAAAATGCGTCTCCTGGAGGAATAATACTTGTACTCCCCTCTTATGCATGTCATACAATACCTGTTGCCTCTTTTGTGGCGTGTTAAAGCCCCTCACATTCAGGGACCCAATTTTCAAGGACCCCATTATCCCTTTTTCCTCGAGGCTATCACAACCTCCAGATATCAGCCACCACACCCACTACTCCTCTGAGGAGAGAAAGAGGGAGAAAGACAAAAAGAGAGAAGAGAAAGAAAAGGGAAAGAGACCCCTGGACGAAACAGATTCTTTCTTACAAAGTTAAGGGGTAAAAACCTGACTTTAAATATCGTATTCAAGAAGGGAATACGACGTCCCCGTGGGGAGCTACCTTTCCTGGTGGGAGAGGGTATATGTTCTAGACCCACTATAGGGGTCCGTAGAAGGGACTATGGGTTTTATTACGGTTTATGTTAACACAACCCAAAAAGTGAAATAGAATCCCCCCAGCCCCCCACCCCCAAACCATACAGCAAACACATCTGCTTATCACCAGCCTAAAAGATAAAAGCATATTTCGGAAAAGAGCAAAACATGAAAACTTCTTGTGTGTTTAACGAAAGTTTTTCTTTTTTACAACCGAACTGTTAGTAAGATAAAGAACAATGCGGAAAGTAAAATAGGTTTCCTAAAGGGTTAAGAGTAAGTAGAAACCTTAGGGAAAGGATATAGGGTTGGTGTGCGTTTTGAGGGAGGGTAGGTGGGGAATAGGGGTTGGAGGAGGGAGGAAAATTGGGGGGGGGCAGGGAAAGGTCTAGAGGGTAAGGAAAAAGTTGTAGGGAAGCACGCCAAATCCCTATCGTAACTTGTCATTTTCATCAACATTAGATAGAGATCCCATTTTGCAATAAGGATACATAGGAAGATCATAACAGCAGTGTAAGTTCTCGGTAAAGCGTCCAGCTGTATTAGTTACTAGAGGACGATTAAGTGAGCCATAGGCATCTCAGGAAAAGAAAAACAAATCAAAAAGTCACCCATCCTCTTCTCGATCGTCCTCGCTGGGCCTCCTCCGTCTACGATTTCTGATTCTGCCATTCCTTCTGCGTCGGGTTGCTCGTCCAGGTTGTGTGGCTGTATAAATTGAATTGTCAGGTGCTGTAGATGGCCAATCAGGGAACTGGAGGCCAGGATCCTGCAAATCCAGGGCCTGAAGAAATCCCTGGAGTTCCCTGGGGTGTGTCAGGTACGCAGATATATTTCCCTGTCGCACTTGGAGGCGAAATGGGTACCCCCATGAGTATGCCAAATCATGTTGTCTGAGAAGATCCAAAAGGGGTCTCAATGCCCTCCGCTTCTGGAGGGTTCTCCTGGACAAGTCCGCCATCAGCTGTATATTGTATCCTTGAAATGTAATCTCACACTTCCTTGCCTTATTCAGGATATCGTCCTCAATTCGATATTTGTGCAGGCGACATATGACATCGCGGGGGAGTGCTCCTTCTGCTGGGGGTGGGCCAAGGGATCTGTGGGCCCTATCGAATTCTATAACCGTGTCTGCTGGGATCTTTCTGACGGAATTAAACAGGCTCTGCAGCGTCTTCCCCAGTGCATCAGAAGTAATCATTTCAGGGAGCCCCCGAACGCTAATGTTTTGTCTCCTCTCACGATTTTCAATGTCTTCCAATGAATCCAGGAAGACCTCTTGCTGAGAGCGTTGGAATATCACAGTATCCTCCAGTTTTCTAATCCGGTCAGTAAGGGCCTCGACCCTAGCATCAGACTGAGACACTATCAGAAACCCCCCGAACCTCTCCCCTGAGCTCATTGGTGGTTGCTCTGATGGATGCCTCCATTTTGACTACAAAGTTTGCCAGTTCCTCTCTAGTAGGAATATTAAGGATGCGTGCCTTGAACGTGTCCCACTCATCTCCCCTCAGAGTGGCAGCATCTTGGGGGGCCTCACTATGATCCATAAGCTGGCCCATGGTGTTCACGGTCATTCCCCCTGTCTGAAGTCCATAACTGGGACCCCTTTGGTTAAGGGGGTGCCGGGGGTCTCCCATGTTTCCAGTAGGATCTATTGCTGGGGGGAGCTGCTGCCAGGTCTGTGTCCCTGGATAATATGGCCATCCTTGACATTGCAGTCCAGGCACAACATTGTACAAAGGTGTTATGGTGCTGTGTGCCGTCCCTGGGCTGGGAGAAAGAAGTAGCTGTGGCTGCAGCTCATCTGCCCTGTTTCCCCTGCTCCTCAGAACCTCCAGCGTTGCGCGCTCCCGGCTGTTATCCTGACCCTCCATCTCCTCTGTGTTTCCAGCCGCGGGAGCCGGTCTGGGGGTTTCCAGGGATCCCCCCTGTGGAATCCCGGTGGCCGACTTTCCGTGCAGCCCCGCCACCGCTTCCCGATGTTCCCTACCGGAACCTCCACTGTGGGGGAGGCCGGGACTCACCGCCGATGCAGCCGGGTGATCAGGTGCTTGCGGGCTCTTCCCTGCGCTCGGCGCCATTATCGCAGGCAGAGGAGCGGGATCCGCCATCTTGAGGCCTGCGGTGTCCGGGGGGGGCCCAGAAGAACTCCTCAGATATCAGGTTATCTGAGTGTGATTTGGACCTGGAGGGGCTGGGGTCACAGCGCGGCGTTTGCTCTTCCTCCTCACCGACATGTGGTGAGTTTCATCCAGGCTGGTGGGCTGTTGTTGGGTGTAGGAAGAGCCGAGGGGACAGAGCTCACTAACTAGTGACCCTCTCCCTCCATGGCCAGGACACGCCCCCCTCATCACCATAATTTAATATGCGTACGGGGACTCTCCCCTTTCTTACGTCGACTAACCCTCTGGCTGTCAAGAGCATAGGACTACTATCGGACATTACAGGTTCTACTATAGCTTGGTAGTCCTGCCCTCTGAGGCCTATGGCTGCTCGACACCAGATCATCATTTCACTTCTGGGTGGTACCACAATTGGAATGGGATCTGTGACCCTTACTCTGCCAATTTCACCATTCGACAATGTTACCTGTTGTTGATACATCAGAGCTCTGATCTGCTTTTGGATAGCCCTCTTTTCTCTGGGTTTACCGGCTTCAGCACTCTGTTGGAGTAAAAACAACACTTCATCGAGGCATTTGATCATGACATTGGTACCCAATATGACATATGGATCCTTGTGGTTAGGCTTATCCTGGACCACTAAGATACCCTGGTTTTTCAACTGCACCCTCCCAACCTTTACTGTAGCTTCCCACTGTCCCTCTATGGTAACCGGTATACCATTAGTGGCTTCAAGGTTCATCTCGGGGTTAGGGGGTTCTAGCTTAACATCTGGCCAGAACTGCTTGTAAAGGGTACTGGGGATGGATGTCACCTGGGATCCAGTGTCTATCAAGGCGGATATAGCGATGCCATCGATGACGATTGGTAAGTATGGACAGTCTCCCATATACTTGTGTTCCCAGCTGGACGTAGGGCCATAGCCTGTCGCAATAGCTTTTTGTTTCCAATTATGCTGGCGGTGTGAACAGGTTCCTACAGACCTGTTCTCTGTGTGCAGGACTCATCTGTGTTATAAGTAGGGCCTGAACAGTCTACTCCTGGGGTTGGCCCTTCTCGCCCAGGGGTCGCTCGTTTAAAGGATGGGATTGTAGGTTGCGTCCTCCTAAGTCGTTCTGCTGACTGTTGCGGCGTCTGTCAGGACTGCGGCGGTCTGCAGGTTTTCCTCGCGACGGCTGTGTCTTTCTCCTCATCCACGGGACGTCGTCAGGGCTGTCGGCGAGTTGAATCTTGTCCGATGGCCTTGCATCTGTCTTGGGTCTTCTCCCAGCTTGTAGCTTGGCCACGTCTTTCATCAGCTGCTCGACATTAGCACACAGTTGATCAAACCGGTCAGGTGTTACAGTCTGTGCACTGGACTGGATCGCGGGGATTGGAGATGCTGCTGCCGGCACGGAAGGGGTGTCAGTGTACTGCTGCTGCTGTGAAGCGGGATCAGGCACTTCAGCGAGCCGTTGTCCCCAAACTGTTAAGTCTCTCAAGGTATCAAACTCTGCGCCTGGATTTTGTATAGACCACCAGCTTGCTTGCTTTCTATCCTCAGATAGTTTAAGGCCCACAATAAATTGTCCAATTAACGCTTTGTTCTCATCTCGGACACCATCAGGATCAACTTGTTTTAACAGTCTGAATGCTTCTTGCAAGCGCAGTGAATAATCAAGGACACTTTCTTGTGCCCCTTGGTTACAACGATAGAATGACAGTCTTAGTTCAACTTCAGTATGGCGCTCAAAAACCCGGCTTAATTTAGCGAATATCTGCTCCACAGATTCCTGAGTTTCTACAGGCCAGCTGCGGCTCTGCAGTTCAGCTGCGCCGGTTAACTGTCCCATAACAACTGAAGCTCTTTGCTTACCGGTCATCGGGTACATGTCCAGCATCTGGCATATCTTTCTCTGGAAGTTCTCCAAGGTACTGGGTACACCGCTGTACTTAGGTAACCAGGTCCAAGTAAAAAAATATCAAAGTAAAAAAATAGGGGGGGGAACAAGAGGCGCAATAGTGCCCTATCACTAGTGACACTAATGTATGCGGTGGGTATGAATTCACTCACCTAGCACAGTTGTGAGACCCACAACTGGTGTAAAAGCATTTGGCATTAAATGCAGCTGCTGCAGGACTTCCACCTTCCACATGCACGTGGGAATCATCCAGAAGTTACCTCAGGGGAAATGGTGTATCAGTGTCCGCGCTGCTGAAATCCCAAGAAAACGATCCGGAAACCATATGTAGGTTGCATCAATCATCCATTTATTCCTTTCCTACGCGTTTCAACACTGTCCTAGGAAGACACTAGGACAGTGTTGAAACGCGTAGGAAAGGAATAAATGGATGATTGATGCAACCTACATATGGTTTCCGGATCGTTTTCTTGGGATTTCAGCAGCGCGGACACTGATACACCATTTCCCCTGAGGTAACTTCTAGGTAACCAGGTCGCATTAGGAACGTAGGGTAGAGACATCGGCATAATCGGAGCGGGTTGCGGTGGCATACCGCCGACTTGTTGCTGTCCATCAAGAGGTAGATTTTGAGGTGCCGCTTGGTTTAGCGGTGTCCCTTAGTTAAGCGTAGCCTTTCCCTCGGTTTCAAACGTAAGTGTCGGCCTCGCGATGAGGAGTGAGGCACCACGGGAGTTTCCGGTTCCTGCTGCGTACGGAGGAAGTCGTCAGAGCGTGGGGGCGGGGCCAATCTTCGCGCCCTCTGCACAGTCACGCCCCTTCTTTTCTCGCCTTTTCGCGCATCAATGGCGGACCAAATGTACAGTTCGATATTTACAGTCAATAAATAGCACACAATACCCGTGATAACGGGCCTGCTCGTATCCTGTTCGTGACGCCAAATTCTGACTCACCGTAGCCGGGGGTACACGTAGCGGGCGTTGTTTCTCCTCCAGTCACGGAACCGCGCCTGCGGTGGTGTAGGCCCGGTGGTCCAGATCAATAGGGGAAATGGCGGAACAGTAGGGGTGATTTGTCTTCGTGACGCCACCTGCGGGTGTTCTGGTAACTTTACCAGCACTGCGGGGGATGTTAGGCAGCTAGATGGGACGCTCCCCACAGGATGAGCGGGAGTCCCCGGAGTCGGGAGCTGCGTAAGATGTTGTGA
This sequence comes from Allobates femoralis, assembly GCA_033576535.1. Lineage (NCBI taxonomy): Eukaryota > Metazoa > Chordata > Amphibia > Anura > Aromobatidae > Allobates > Allobates femoralis. The sequence continues at coordinate 10,979 of JARQOC010000106.1, forward strand.
GGCAGCTGCGGGGTGCTGCGCGCTGAATCCAGGAGTGACGTACAACCACACAAAGTCTCTTTTAGGTACCTTTACTGGGTGGTAATTAGGTACACTCGGACCAGGATAGTGGAGTCGGCACTTCTAGAGGTTCACAGCAAGCAGTGTTAGGCTTCCTTTCTCTAGTTCTGGTGCTAAGGTCGGGTGGATGTGGAATCCAGCCCGGACCGGGCAGTGTGTTCAATAGAACTCGCTTCACCTGGTTAACAGCACTGAGGGCACTGTAAAAGGGTCTGAGCAGGATCAGTACTCTTCCCTGGGCTCTCGTTGATGGGTGCATCAGGTGGAACAGATGGCTAAACCTCCTGTCAATGGTGCTGGTTCTCTGTGATGGCTTGGTGGCTCTCACAGCTTCGGTTCCAGTAACCGGTTATTAAGGAAAGAGTCAGATTAACTCTGTGTTCCTGAGAGGTGTTCTCCTTCTTCCTCTTATCCCAATTGCAGGGATTTCCTCACTTGCTAGCAGGCTGGTTGGGCCTAGTGTGTCCCTCATAGGATGGAGGTTTCACACAGGCTGGCAGCTCTTGTAGCGACTGCACACACTCTGCAGTTTCTCCCTCCAAGACTCTATTTATAGGGGGAATTGGTTCAAAGTCACCAGTGGAACTCCCCCTAGAGGCTCGGGGCGAAACCAGGTGTTCTAAGGTGTTGTGGTGTTTGTGGGTTTTGCTTTGCTGTTACTTACTCCATTTGTGCCCCAAGGGTTCTGTGGTGCCCAACAGGTGCCAGGGTGCCACATATCCTATTCTCCCGAGCACCTGAGCAGTCCAAAAGAGGGAACCAGGCACCTCTGATGGAGCAGGCGGCTAGCCAGCAGAGGGTTACCCGACGGCGGCAAGGGTGAGAGGAAGAGCAAAAGTGAGGCTGATTTCAAGTCACCAGGCTTCACACCACTACTGGGAAGCAGGAAAGGGACAGACGAGAAGGAAGGCATACACCAAGGGTTCCATCATACCTCCTGGGATCCACTTGCAGCCACCTGTTAGCTACCTGTTATAACAACTGAACTGTGAACTGTAACTTATGCTGCTACAAGTTTCCAGTAAAGTACCCGGAGAGAAGTGAACTCGACTCTGCTGCATTTCCTTGTGAATTACTTAGTTCCCCTACAAGAACGCTGCCCCGGAGGTCCAGTCCTACCTGTGGAGGACTTTAACACACTAGCCGCATTACCAACTACCTCCGGCGGACTGTGGCGGCAATGGTGACATCTCACCAGAAACTACAGGTGGCGTCACGTCAAACTTTGTATATAATCCCCTGTACATATTACCTCTTTTTGGAAGATAGGCCCAGAACACGGGGTCAGGCGCGACCACCACTCCCCATGACAACCGGAGCGTTAACTCTTTGCAGCCTGACACCCGAGTACCCCAAAGCCTGGGCTCGACACATGCCCTGCTATTAGATCAGGCAGGCTGCTCGGCACTGATTATATGCCTCACAACTGACAGATGCCCCACAGAGGGCCCAGCCTCCAACTGCAGATAAAAAATGGTGCAACAAAACACTAAAGATGACAATGTGAGGTGTTAGTAGATATTTGGGGCCAAAATACATAAGCTCGTATCCCACTGTCAAGGGCCCTGTCCCTAGGACACGTAAGCGTGAGGGCCCTTGACGGTGGGTTACGAGCTTATGTCGGGCCCACTGGGACGGGGGTACTCGGTACCGGACCAGTCTGCTGCTGGAGAAGTCATGGGTGGTCCTGGTCCGGTCCGTGTCCCGGGCTCGGCAATAAAAGGGGAATATTTACAGGGGATTGTCAGTCATGACACCACCCACTATATGCGGCCAGTGATGGAGCGGCCGCTGCTGCAGAACCTCCGGGGATGATGGAATAGCAGCTTAGATGGGATAGTTCCAGTGGGTAGAACTGTATTCCCCGGGGCAGTAAGAGTTAAGTCTATTGTGGACTGTTCAGTACACTTACTGTGCAGACGCTGCAGGGATCTCTCCTCAGTGCTAGTGCTGACAGGCTTAAGCAGATGGAATCAGACAATGGAGGCAGATTCAGGGTCTCCGTGTTTACTGTCAAAGTTCTTCAAAGCAGTTTACACTTCAGTTACAGTTCAAGTACACGGACACACTCTCCCTCTCCGGGTTCCCTTTACTCCCTGCAGCAAGGCCTCTCTCTCTGTGACCCCTCACACAGTCTTTATGTCCTTTCCGGGCTGTTTACATTCTCTGGTTTACTTCGTTGTGTGTGACACCGGACTGTATGGCGGTGACTCGTTTGTCACTGAGCTACCTGTCCTTTGGGGTAGGAACCCTAACGTGAAGATGTGGTCCCCTGTCGTGTTGTTTGGGGATTCCGGGTAAACTACGGTCCCCTTTAGAGCCAACACTCTACTCAGCCCAGCCTCCAGCAGTCGTCAAGTGTGAGGCTCTACCAGGCTCCTTCCCTCTGCGTCTTTCAGTATTGTAGGAGGGCTACTCCGCCTGCAGTCGGTAGCTTCAGCTGTATTCCTAGGGCCCGGGAATCACCGTCCCTCTCTCTCCTCACACTCCTGGTGATATCGGCTTTGGACGTGCTTTCTCTCTCCTCCGGCTCACACTGGCTCGGTACAGATTCTGCGCTCCTACACCTTACACTCACAGGACGTGTGAGCCCTTCTTTCTGCTCAGCTTAGCTCAACCTTCTGCTGTTCTCTGGCCTGTTCTTGGTCTTTGCTGTTCAGCTCACTATGGCCTACTGAACTCCTTCCTCCTCCCCCATCACTATTTCTACTGTCAAGTCACCTGACTACATGTGTGCCCAACCCACTCCTCTAAATCCACCACCCCTCGTTTGCCTAGAGTCACCAATCTCGGGGCTGGATGCTGCCACCTACTGTACGTGGGTTGTGTGGGCTGTGAGGGTGTTGTTGTGCAAATACCGTGTTTCCCCGAACATGCGCCCCCCCGATAATAAGACCGCATAGGGGGGGGTCGATTTGTCTAATATAAGACCCCCCCCCCCGATTATAAGACCGGTACCTTAGTTTTGACGATTTTCAAATATAGCGCCGTTGCGTCTGTCCCGCAGTCCCCGCTGCCCTCCGTTTTCTGTAGGTGCCCTGCTCTGCCCGCATGTGCCCCAGGTGCCGCCGCTGGTGGTCCCGAGCGCATGGGGTTAACTGTGTGCCCCTCCGCCCAGCCGGACGTCACCGCAGCCCCAGCCGGAGGTCTGATTGGCCCAGGGCTCGAGCTGTGATTGGCCAGGCGGCTCCACAGCATCTCAAGCCCTGATTGGCCCAGCGGCTCTGGCAAGCAGCAGAGAACACCAAGAGGCAGAAATACAGCTACAGTAAAATGTAAAGAAAAAGTGTTATGGCTATGGGGACTTGCTGTGGGATATACTGTATGGGGCTGACTGTTCCCCTATGGGACTTGCTGTGGGATAATGTATGGGGCTGACTATCCCACAGAAAGTCCCATAGGGGAACAGTCAGCCCAATACAGTATATCCCACAGCAAGTCCCATAGGGTAACAGTCAGCCCCATACAGTATATCCCACAGCAAGTCCCATAGGGTAACAGTCAGCCCCATACAGTATATCCCACAGCAAGTCCCATAGGGTAACAGTCAGCCCCATACAGTATATCCCACAGCAAGTCCCATAGGGTAACAGTCAGCTACATACATTATCCCACAGCAAGTCCCATGGGGTAACAATATATGGGGATGACTGTTCCCCTATGGGACTTGCTGTGGGATATACTGTATGGGGATGACAGTTACCCTATGGGACTTGCTGTGGGATATACTGTATGGGGCTGACTGTTACCCTATGTGACTTGCTGTGGGATATAAAATTGTCATTTTTTTTTGGCTAATATAAGACCTCCCCCGAAAATAAGACAGGGTGGGACTTTTGGAGGTAAAATTAATATAAGACACGGTCTTATATTCGGGGAAACACGGTATTGTCCTACCTGCCTGGCTGCAGTTCCCTTTGTGGCCTCCTGGACGCAGGGCGCCACACTTACGTATTTTGGCCCAAAATATCTACTAGCACCTCACATTTACATCTTTAGGGTTTTGTTGCACCTTTTTTTATCTGTAGTTTGAAGCTGGGCCCTCTGGGGGTCATCTGTCATTTGTGAGGCATTAATCAGTGTGGAGCAGCCCACCTGAACTAATAGCAGGACATGACCAATAGGCTGCTCTGACACTATGCTTCACATGCATCTGAGTGGCAGAGCCCTATGGTAACCTTGTGTCTATAAATGCAACCAGTCACCTCCCTGACACCATGGCCGGACGCTGGTGCCACAACTGCCCCCATCTGTGGGTTGTAGGTGATTGTGCACCGGTATACAGACATCTGTGTTGCCTCTCAGAGGAGCTAGCAGCCTGCTGCTAGGTACAATGGGTATTGATCTTCTATAAAGCTCTGATCAGGGGTGGTCGGCTATAAAGCCCTGATCAGGGGTGGTCGGCTATAAAGCCCTGATCAGGGGCTCCATCCAATGTTCCTTTTACATGTGACGATGAGATGCACATTTCATGCACTGGAATCCTTTTTTCTGTACAATCATATATCACACGGCAAACAAACTTTGTAGTTTGCTTAACAGAATGCCCTTACAATAAACAATATGTGGGACGTACCACACAATCAATACATAATAAAATGAATGGTTGTAGGCATAATATTAGAAAAGGATTTATGAAGCATGGTCTATATAGATATTACATTTTGGTCCTCAAGAAGAATTTTGCATCGTTAACATTTACGCCAATAGAGTATATCTCCCAAAATATATAACCGTAATGAGTTATTCAGTAACAAAAGAGATGTACTGGATATACAAGCCAGACAAAATCGAATTACCGTAAAGGGGTTTTCCAGGATTTTATTAAAATCTAAGTGTATATCTAGGCTGCAAAATGCTGACAGTTTATATTTTTCACCCTGTCAGCATTTTGCAGGGTTACCTAGATATCACACTTCTGAGTCTGGGGGAGAACGACCTCAGGTGTGTTTGTTTTGGAGCTTGTGGGTAAATGTCATAACTGGTCACACCTATTCTCCTACAAACACACCCCAGATTGCAACAAGCCATCCCCACACAGAAACAAGTCACAGCTTCCCTGTGATGTATGTACATGTCACACTTCAGGGGAAAGGCGTCCTAGAGTGGACCCACTGGGCCGTGGTACCGAACTCCCTTGGGTGAGCTGGTTCTAGTTTAGCCAACCCCTATACAGGGATTGTCAGGGGCAAGCCCAGGGGTCTAAATACCACAGCTGCTAGTACCAGGGGGCAGCTCGTAGGGTTAGCCTATACTACGGTAAGGCCAAACAGGGAAGGAGGCACCAGCGCCCGGGGTCAGGAGAGCTGGAACAGGTTCTACCAGAGGAGAGCACAAGGTGGGCCTGACTATCAGTCAGAGTAGCAGAAGCATACTAACACAATAATCAGGCACCTCCCAGCAGTTGGAGGTGGCCTGATATACCGGAGAACGGACAGCTATTGGTCAATGGGAGTGTCAGGTTGAGCCATGCCGGCCCCTAGATTCACAGGGGAGGAGCGCAGCCGCGCCTAGTGCGCCACTGATTAGATTCATGATTCCGACCATTGTAGTGTGCTGATGTGTGAGCCCGGTGGTCAGCAGACTGGAAGGGGACCCGGCGATGGCTCCGAGACACAACACCCCTGGACGCCGGATGCCCGATCGGTAGAGGAGCAAAGGATGTAGACCAAGGAGAGGTGAGCTGGGGAGCGGTGCCAGGGGACCTAACAATACAGCAGTCTCATTATCTCCTATGTGATGTATACAGCAATCCCAGTGTCTCCTATGTGATGTATATATGTGGCGCCCCGCCAAGCAGGCGTCACAGAGGGGTATTTCGCCAGAAGGGAAAGAAAGAACTTGAGAAAGTTTATCCCTGTCAGCTTACCGGGCACCGGAGCCCGCACCTGTGGGATACTTTAGGACCACAGAAAATCTGGAGACCTGTGGAGTCTACATTTCTCCCGGGCACCTGAGTAACCGAAAGAGGGTACCAGGCACCGCCAAGGAACAAGCGGTCAGCCAGCAGAAGGATACCTGAAGGCCGTGAGGGTGAGAGAAGGAAGGAGGTCGGGTGGGCTTTAAGTCACCAGGCTTCACACCGCTACTGGGAAGCAGGAAAGGAACACACGGGAATAGAGCACAAAGGCACACACCAAGGGGTCCACCATACCACTTAGGATATGCCTGCAGCCACCTGTCAAGCTACCTGTCCTCATACCATCAGGAGTGCTGAACTGTAATGTGAAGTAGAAAACACCAGTGCTTGTCTTCTTGAAATTCTCTTTATTATTTGAAAATTATAAAATCATTCAGCGTGCTAGCTGGGCGATAGACGCATTTCGTAAGAACAACTTCCTTAATCATTAGCCTTAAGGAAGTTGTTCTTCCGAAACGCGTCTAGCGCCCAGCTAGCATGCTGAATGATTTTATAATTTTCAAATAATAAAGAGAATTTCAAGAAGACAAGCAAAGGTTTTTTCGACTTCACATTTCCTGGGCAGTTGCCAAAGCTGCCACACCAGGTGCGGGAATCCAGGAGGTTAATGGGCGATGGAGCAGCCTTCCCCTTCCCCCTTTCCATTTGAATGGCTGAACTGTAATGTTTGTATGCCATTAATGCAGATGACAGTAAAGTACCCGGAGGAACAGTGACTTTGGACTTTGCTTGTCTTTCCTTTAAATTAACTTGTTCCCATCCAGGAATGCTGCCCCGGAGGTCCAGTCCTACCTGTGGAGGACTTCACCAACTTGCCCCAGTACTATATACCTCCGGTGGACTGTGGCGGCGCTGGTGACACCTCACCAGAAACTACAAGTGGCGTCACGACAAACTGTAAATATAACCCCCTTTTTGGAAGATATCCCAGGACACGGATCAGGCGCGGCCACCACTCCCCATGACAACAGGAGTGTTAACCCCTTGCGGCCTGATACCTGAATACCCCAAAGCCTGGGGGCTACATTGTCTTTTTCTGGCGATCACGAACAGGATATCGTGCCCGGTACCACCGGGTACTGTACGCCTTGAACTTGGACTTAAAACGAACTTTTTCCGCCATTGCTTGGCGCCAAGAATGGGTTCCCACCATTACTGCAGGAGGACCCAAGAAGTCGCCGTAGCCATGTACTAAACGCCATGTGCCGGCCCGGGGGTGTGCCTCAGCCCCTAGAAGAAGGAGGGCCAAGATGGAGGCGCCAAAAAGTGTGGCCGCCCCGATTGCCATCAATCAATCAGGGGGGTGGCCCACAGGAAGTTCCTCGGGAGAGGCCGCCCATAAGAAGACAAACCAGAAGAGAACGACAGAAACAACAAGACTCCTTCGTACCCGGCAGCATGGCAGCTCCCCGTTGGAGAGACATTGTGCACGAGCTTGAGGAGCAAACTCGAGCCGCACAAGGAGACCCGGCAGCGGCGTCCCTCTTGACCATGGAGGGGAATGCTGACTACTGGAGGGATGCGTTTGGGCGGCTCCGCCAGGAGATGGAAGAAGCTCTGGCGTGGGTGTGCCGGCGGTGGAGCGCGGAGCGGACATATGAACTTTCCTCCAAAAGAGCGGACTGCGAGGCGAGAGAGGAGGCAGTAGGCGAACGCGCAGTTGTGGAGTACTGTGCCTCTCTACTACCCATACCACCACCTGTCCAGACCCGGGACACAGGAGTTCAAACCGAACCCCCGGTTACACCACCGTCCCGTTCCAGCAGTTGTCTCCGGCTGGAGGCAGCACGGACGTCCCCAACAGAACCCAATGTCTTCGTCAAGAGGAGTATGACAATACCGATGAAGAGAAACCGGGGGATGCAGAGGGAGCCTCTAGAGGGAGCACCCCAGAAGCTGCGTGGTGGACCTAGTGGCAGCGACAGCAGCGAGGAGCCCCCGCCATATTGAGCTCAGCGGAAATCCGAGTGGTATCCAGAGTCCCAACCGACAACTCACCATCCCCACAGTACCAACCACCCCAGCGGTCTCAATCAGCGTTGGATGAGAGAGACCAGCTGGCCAGACAGAGATGACGGGAAGAATGGTTCCAGCGAGAACAGGCAACCAGGCGACAACGGGACGAGGCCAGATCACAGCCCCCACTTCCTATAGAGTAACGGCGCCTAGGAACTGTTATTTCCGTATAACAGAATGATGGCTGGGGATTTCTTCGGGAAGCCGGACTAATGGACGATGTGTTTTTTGCCAGACGCGATGTGGAATCCCACCTGCGGAAAGGCAACCCTAACAGAGACCTTTATAGAGGTGAGCAGGTTACATACTAGCGATACCCCGGCTCGTTAGGCTGGTTCGCCATCAGGATTTCCTGCGTAGAGACCTTGAACTAGCAATAGACTCCTGTGCTGAGATGTTGCCATGTAAATAGCTCCTTCCAGTAACCATGCATTGTATTTTTGTTTTTCCCATTTTTGCAAGCTCCTGAATGAAGAGTGTGTCCCCTTAAATTTTTGTCTTTGGCTGAAGAATCAGAGACTTTTTATTGGAACTTTTATTTCCCCTACTGTTTGACGATGTGTGCTGTGTAGGGATGGGCGAATCTACTCGCTAGGACTCGTTACCCGGCGAGTAGTAAGGGACTCGCAGGACTCGGTACTCTGCGAGTTTCCCAGTGATTACTCGCACGAGTCCAATGCAAATCAATATCAATCCTAGTTTTGTCAGAAACACTGACAAAACTAGGATTGCCATTGTTTGCATTAGACTCGGCTACTGTGCCAGTGATAGCAGGGAAACTCGCAGATAACTGCTGTTTCTTTGGGAGCCGAGTCCAGCTGTCTTCTCTGTGCAGCTCCAGGGTCCTAGAGCCCGCCTGCTCACAGACATTATGTAGCAGTGCTGAGATTGTTCTCAGTCTGCTCATTCCCTGTGTACAGACATGAATGTCTGTGCACAGAGATGATGTAGCAGTGCTGAGATTGTTCTCAGTCTGCTCATTCCCTGTGTACAGACATGAATGTCTGTGCACAGAGATGGTGTAGCAGTGCTGAGATTGTTCTCAGTCTGCTTATTCCCTGTGTACAGACATGAATGTCTGTGCACAGAGATGATGTAGCAGAGCTGAGATTGTTCTCAGTCTGCTCATTCCCTGTGTACAGACATGAATGTCTGTGCACAGAGATGATGTAGCAGAGCTGAGATTGTTCTCAGTCTGCTTATTCCCTGTGCATAGACATCTATATTTATGCACAGGGGATGTAGCAGAGAGGACATCGCGTTTTGGACTGCGTCGGACGGAAGAGGATTTTCTTAATTAAAGATGGAGTCCCTAATGGCTTTTTTTTTTATTTCTAATAAAAAATTTTCCTTGTGTTGTGTTTTTTTTAAAACAATTTAATAGAAATTCATGGCGGTCATGTCTAATATTGGCGTGACCGCCATAAATTTCGGGCTTAGGGCCAGCTGATAATACAAAGCTGGCCCTAACCTCTTTATTACCCAGCGAGCCACCGCTACCAGGGCCGCTGGAAGAGCGGGGTTCAGCGCCAGAGGATGGCGCTTCAATGAACGCGCCATCTTCTGGGGCGGCTGCGGGCTGCAATTTGCATCGGGGGTGCCCAGAAAGCTTGGGCATCCCTGCGCTGCGGATTCCAGCCCCCAGCTGCTTAGCTGTACCTGGCTAGACATAGAAATTGCGCGGAGCCCCACGCATTTTTTTTTTATTATTTCATGAATTTCAGAGTCAGAGTCTCAGAGTCAGAATCTCAGAATTTCATGAAATAATTAAAAAAAAATGTGTGGGGCTCCGCGCAATTTCTATGTCTAGCCAGGTACAGCTAAGCAGCTGGGGGCTGGAATCCGCAGCGCAGGGATGCCCAAGCTTTCTGGGCACCCCCCGCTGCAAATTGCAGCCCGCAGCCGCCCCAGAAGATGGCGCGTTCATTGAAGCGCCATCCTCTGGCGCTGAACCCCGCTCTTCCAGCGGCCCTGGTAGCGGTGGCACGCTGGGTAATAGAGGTTAGGGCCAGCTTTGTATTATCAGCTGACCCTAAGCCCGAAATTTATGGCGGTCACGCCAATATTAGACATGACCGCCATGAATTTCTATTAAATTGTTTTAAAAAAAACAACACAAGGAAAATTTTTTATTAGAAATAAAAAAAAAAGCCATTAGGGACTCCATCTTTAATTAAAAAAATCCTCTTCCGTCCGACGCAGTCCAAAACGCGATGTCCTCTCTGCTACATCCCCTGTGCACAGACATTCATGTCTGTACACAGGGAATGAGCAGACTGAGAACAATCTCAGCTCTGCTACATCATCTCTGTGCACAGACATTCATGTCTGTACACAGGGAATGAGCAGACTGAGAACAATCTCAGCACTGCTACATCAGGCAGCAGGCGGGCTCTAGGACCCTGGAGCTGGCAGCCTGTACAGAGGAGACAGGATCTTATCTTTGCGAGTCAGCGATTACTTACAAAGTAAACGAGCAATGCAAATAAATGACAAAACTAGGATTGCTTCAGGCTGAAGCTTCCGAGACACATCTGCGATTTGTAAATCTCACACTACTCGCTATTACTCGCTTCCCCATTCATTAACATTGGACTCGCTAGACTCGCAACGAGTAGCGAGTCCTGTGCTCGGACTCGCTAGAGTCAAGCGATTCCGAGTAATTTAGGATTCGCCCATCACTAGTGCTGTGTGAGCAGCGGCCCAGCAGTGATAATACACACTGGACTGTGCTGGACAATACATTACCACTGGGCCCGCGTAGTTAGTACCAGTCCCCGTTGGGCAAAGTAGATAATATCTTATATGCAGAGTGATGATGCAACCGGAGAGTTAGAACTTTGCCGACAGGTGACCCGAGGACTGTGAAGTCTCATATACTAACTACTGAAATGCTTGTACGTATATATGTGTAACGTTTAAAGAAAGTGCCTCCCAGCAATGGAAAGAAAATGTAAATATTCTTAAATGTATATAGTTACCCGCTGAAGTTGATAAAAATGTTTTTCACTGTCCGGCAACAGGTACAGATACTCGCGGATGAGTATATTCAATCAAGGGGGTATGTGGCGCCCCGCCAAGCAGGCGTCACAGAGGGTTACTGCACCCGTTAAAGAGGTGCAGTTGCCCCAGCTGCAGGAGGATTCTAGGATGGTGGGTGGCACCCATTAACCAGCACTCCCACACTAAATTACACGGTGGGAGGTTACCTGGGAGGGAATAAAATCACCTCTAGGGAGAGAGAGTTAGAAAAAGAAAAGAAAGAGATTGAGCGAGTTGGAGAAGGTCTCTCGGCTGAGGGAACAGGAGGGATGGAAGAAGAAGAGAGGGCTTAAAAAGAAAGAAAGCTTCTCCAGGCACTGACAGCCAGAAGGGAAAGAAAGAACTTGAGAAAGTTTATCCCTGTCAGCTTACCGGGCCCGGAGCCCGCACCAGTGGGATACTTTAGGACCACAGAAAACCCGTGGAGTCTACATTTCTTCCAAGCACCTGAGCAACCGAAAGAGGGTACCAAGCACCGCCAAGGAACAAGCGGTCAGCCAGCAGAAGGTTACCTGAAGGCCGTGAGGGTGAGAGAAGGAAGGAGGTCGGGTGGGCTTTAAGTCACCAGGCTTCACACCACTACTGAGAAGCAGGAAAGGAACATAAGGGAAAAAGGCACGAAGGCACACACCAAGGGGTCCAACATACCACTTAGGATCTGCCTGCAGCCACCCATTAAGCTACCTGTCCTCATACCATCAGGAGTGCTGAACTGTAATGTTTGTATGCCATTAATGCAAATGACAGTAAAGTACCAGGAGGAACAGTGACTTTGGACTCTGCTTGTCTTTCCTTTAAATGAACTTGTTCCCATCCAGGAATGCTGCCCCGGAGGTCCAGTCCTACCTGTGGAGGACTTCACCAACTTGCCGCAGTACCATCTACCTCCGGCAGACTGTGGCGGTGCTGGTGACACCTCAACAGAAACTACAGGTGGCGTCACGACAAACTGTATATAAATCCCCTGTAAATATAACCCCCTTTTTGGAAGATATCCCAGGACACGAGATCAGGCGCGGCCACTACTTCCCGTGATAACAGGAGCGTTAACCCCTTGCGGCCTGATACCCGAGTACCCCAAAGCCTGGGCGCTATATATACAGCAGTCCCAGCATCTCTACAAAACTTATATCACAAAGAGTTGTCGCCATTCCAGACCGATGCAATCCTGGAAAAGCAGCTTTGAGAAGCAACAAGGTCAATATCCCCTAACATGACAGCTGAACCAAAGAGGGAATAGCTTTGCTGCAACACTGAACACAATATGAGAGGGAATGAGCTTAAATTGAACCTGACCTCTAAAAATGAGCCCTCAGGCTCTTTTAACCTGTCCCTGCACCATGGTAATCCTATTCTATCAATTTCTTTATGTCCCTAAAGCGCTATTTGAAAGTTTATAAAAGTTATTTTTTTACCTGTTCTTCTGCAGCTTCTCATTATATGTGAAGCCGCAAAAGGCGGTCTTTTTTACTTCTCCCCGCCGCCGGCGTGTTAATTATGCATGCCCGTATGGGCGTGCTATAGAGCAGAGACTGTGCTTGTGCTGCAAGGGGGCAGTATAGGCGATATGACGAAAATCGCGTCATATCGCCTTTACCGCCCCCTTGCAGCACAAGCACAAGGCTTATACGGTTACCGCATTGCTCAGGATTACACATCCTGAGCAATCCGGTTACCGCATTGCGGAGGCTAGAACCGCTCTGAAAACTGCAGCCTGCATGATTTTTCACGCAGGCTGCAGAGCTGGAGGCGGTAACCGGATTGCTTGTAAAGCAATCCAGTTTTTATAATAGGCTCCTATGAGGAACGTTTCCTGCTCTGGTTTTGAAGTTTTTAAAATCTCAAAACCGGATCAGGTTTGAAGAAAAAAACCAGAAGTGTGATCCTAGCCTGAATGTGTTTTGTGTTTTATTTATAATAAAAAAAAGTTTTCTGTGTTTTTTTTTCTGTTTACTAGAAATGCATGGTGTCCATGTCTAATTTGGCGTAACACCATGAATTTCGGGCTTAGTACCAGCTGATAATACAAAGCTGGCCTGGTACTAACGCTATTGTTACCCAGGGTGCCACTCACCACCAGGGCCACTACAACAGCCAGGTAAAGCACCTGGAAATGATACTATGATGAATGCGCTATTTTCAGGGGTTGCTGCGGGCTGTGATTTTCAGTGTGGTGGGCCCAGAACACTTGGGCCTTACCATGCTGAGAATACCAGCCCCCAGCTGCCTTGTTTTATCTGACTGGTGATCATGATATGGCGGGAGCCCATGCAGTTTTTAAAAAAAAAATATTTTAAATAAGTTTAAAACAAATATTAAGCTTCTGTTTCTTTTGAATGCCAGTCAAGGTAAAGCAAGGCAGCTGGGGTGACAGCCCGTATCTGTCCGCTTTATCTGCGGTGAGAATAAAAATTCTGCGGAGTGCTACATCATGTTTTTAAAAATTATTTATTTTCATACTTCTATGTGTGTGACAGACCCAACAGCCAGAAAACCAAACAGGAGTGGTGTCTCCAGTCCACGCCGCTGTCCAAAATGATATGAAGGAAGACAATGCTTGTATGTGCTGCTCCTTTATTTGACCTCTCACCAATGCGTTTCAACACGTATCGGTGCAAACCTTGCACCTTCCTCAGGGTTACATTGTAACCTTGAGAAAGGTGCAAGGCTTGCACCAAAACGCGTTTGTGAGTGGTCGAATAAAGGAGCAGCACATACAAGCATTGTCTTCCTTCGCATCATTTTGGGCAGCAGCGCGGACCAGAGACACCACTCTTGTTTGGTTTTCTGAATCTTTTCCCACGGTGCACGTGGTGGTGTAGGTATTGCGGTAGCTGTAACTCAGGCGCACAAGCCAGTTGTGGGTGATCACAACCTGACCAGGTGATCGAGTTACCTGTGAGGCCACCTTCATTTGTCTCAAGTGATAAGGCACAATCTGCGCCTCTTTGTCTCCGTGGTTTAATTTTTTAGACCCAACATCCAATCACAGATGCTGTCAAAGAGGATGGGAGTCTGTGATTGGCTGTTCGAGTAATCTACAATCAGCCCATACATTCTAGTATGGTACTATGTATGGGCTGCTTTCAGGTTACTCAAGCAGCCAATCACAGACACCCTTTCTCTGTGTCAGCGTCTGTGATTAGCTTTTGGGCCTGTCACACATATAGAAGTGTGAAAATAAATAAATAATTTTAAAAAAATGACATAGCACTCCGCAGAATTTTTGATTCTCAGCGCAGATAAAGCAGACAGCTACGGGCTGCTACCCCCAGCTGCCTTGCTTTACTTTGGCTGGTGATCAAAAGTCAGGAAAGCCCAATGTTTTTTTTAATTATTTAAAAAAATAATAAAAAAAAAAATTGTGTGAGTTCCCGCCATATTTTGATTGCTAGCCAGGTAAAACTAGGCAGCTGGGGGCTGGGATTCTCATCATGGTAAGGCCCAAGCATTCTGAGCCCCCCACGCTGAAAACGACAGCCCGCAGCCACCCCTGGAATTGGCGCGTTCATCGTAGTGCCATTTCCAGGCGCTTTATCTGGCTTTTCCAGCAGCCCTGGTGGGAGGTGGCATGCTGGGTAATAATGGAGTTAGTACCAGCTTTGTATGCTGGTACTAAGCCTGAAATTCATGGCATTATGCCAAATTATACATGGCCACCATGAATTTCTAGTAAACAAAATAAAAAGCAGAAATTTTTTTTTAATAAAAATAAACCACAAAACACATTTAGGAACTCCATCTTTAATAAAATAAAAATCCTCGCTCCGACGTAATCCACGAGTCTTCTGTCTTCAGCTCTGCTACATCTTTGCCATCAGACAAATATGTCTGCTGACAGAGATGAGCAGGCACAGAATAACACTAGATCACAGCTGTAAGTGAGAGAAGTTCTCACTTTACAGCTGGCTTCAAGCCACCGACCATGTTTTCCTGTGCCTTGCAAATAACGCATACTTTCAATCGCATGTCTATTTTTGCAAGCGTTAGTATGTGTTTTTGCAATGCACGTCTACGGTACATTGCATTTGTGCTGATTTACAACGGATCCGTTGTAATGCACAGCATAAACGCAATGTTAACCCAGCCTAACAGCAGCGAAGAGGGGAGACGGGGTCCTGGAGACCGCCTAGTCAGTCTACTGGTGGTACTATAATGCCCATTGCCCAGTATGTCCTCCCAGCCTCTGTGGTACTATTATGCCCATGAGTCATGCCAAGTATATCCTGCCAGTCTCTGTGGTACTATTGACTAGCCCAGATTATGGGGACTCGGGTATCTGGGCCCTCTGCTTCGGATTGAAGATAAAAGTTTATAGAGATTAGATTATCGTGATACCTGTGGTATCTGGTGACTGCACCAGCGTTACGTAGGGCCTCCAGGGATGATGGACGAGCAGCTAGGTGGTGAAGCTCATACTTCAAATACACTGAGTACAGTGTATTTCAAAGATGGCGCCATAGAGTGCCGCGCTATTCTGATTGGTCACCACGCTTAATGCGGCGACCAATCAAAATAGCGCTGTGCTCTATGCCGCCATCTTTGAAATACACTTACTACAGTGTATTTGAAATATCGCGCCATAGAGCGCGCCGCTATTCTGATTGGTCGCTATGCTGAATGCGGCGACCAATCAGAATAGCGCCGCGGTCTATGCCGCCATCTTTGAAATACTATTAATACAGTGTATTTGAAGTATCGCGCCATACAGTGCGGCGCTATTCTGATTGGTCGCCACGCTGAATGCGGCGACCAATCAAAATAGCAGCGCGCTCTATGGCGCGATATTTCAAATACACTGTAGTAAGTGTATTTCAAAGATGGCACCATAGAGCGTAGCGCTATTCTGATTGGCCGCCTCATTCAGCGTGGCGACCAATCAGAATAGCGCCGCGCTGTATGGCGCGATACTTCAAATACACTGTATTAATAGTATTTCAAAGATGGCGGCATAGAGCGCGGCGCTATTCTGATTGGTCGCCGCATTCAGCTGCATGGTGCCATACTTCAAATACACTGTACTCAGTGTCTTTCAAATATGGCGGCATAGTGCCCGCCGCTATTCTGACTGGTCGGCGCGCTGAAGGCGCCGACCAATCAGAATAGCGGCGCGCGCAATGCCGCCATATTTGAAATACACTGTAGTCAGTGTATTTGAAGTATGGCGCCATACAGCGCACCTTTTCTGATTGGTCGCCGCGTTCAGCGCGCCGACCAATCAGAATAGCGGCGCGCTGTATGGCGCCATACTTCAAATACACTGTATTAATAGTATTTCAAAGATGGCGGCATAGAGCGTGGCACTATTCTGATGGGTCGGCGCGCTGAAGGCGCCGACCAATCAGAATAGCGGAGCGCGCAATGCCGCCATATTTGAAATACACTGTAGTCAGTGTATTTGAAGCATGGTGCCATACAGCGCACCGCTATTCTGATTGGTCGGCCCGCTGAACGCGGTGACCAATCAAAATAGCGGCGCGCTGTATGGCGCCATACTTCAAATACACTGTACTCAGTGTATTTCAAAGATGGCGCCATAGAGTGCCGCGCTATTCTGATTGGTCACCACGCTTAATGCGGCGACCAATCAAAATAGCGCTGCGCTCTATGCCGCCATCTTTGAAATACACTTACTACAGTGTATTTGAAATATCGCGCCATAGAGCGCGCCGCTATTCTGATTGGTCGCTATGCTGAATGCGGCGACCAATCAGAATAGCGCCGCGGTCTATGCCGCCATCTTTGAAATACTATTAATACAGTGTATTTGAAGTATCGCGCCATACAGTGCGGCGCTATTCTGATTGGTCGCCACGCTGAATGCGGCGACCAATCAAAATAGCAGCGCGCTCTATGGCGCGATATTTCAGATACACTGTAGTAAGTGTATTTCAAAGATGGCACCATAGAGAGTAGCGCTATTCTGATTGGCCGCCTCATTCAGCGTGGCGACCAATCAGAATAGCGCTGCGCTGTATGGCGCGATACTTCAAATACACTGTATTAATAGTATTTCAAAGATGGCGGCATAGAGCGCGGCGCTATTCTGATTGGTCGCCGCATTCAGCTGCATGGTGCCATACTTCAAATACACTGTACTCAGTGTCTTTCAAATATGGTGGCATAGTGCCCGCCGCTATTCTGACTGGTCGGCGCGCTGAAGGCGCCGACCAATTAGAATAGCGGCGCGCGCAATGCCGCCATATTTGAAATACACTGTAGTCAGTGTATTTGAAGTATGGCGCCATACAGCGCACCTATTCTGATTGGTCGCCGCGTTCAGCGCGCCGACCAATCAGAATAGCGGCGCGCTGTATGGCGCCATACTTCAAATACACTGTATTAATAGTATTTCAAAGATGGCGGCATAGAGCGTGGCACTATTCTGATGGGTCGGCGCGCTGAAGGCGCCGACCAATCAGAATAGCGGAGCGCGCAATGCCGCCATATTTGAAATACACTGTAGTCAGTGTATTTGAAGCATGGCGCCATACAGCGCACCGCTATTCTGATTGGTCGGCCCGCTGAACGCGGCGACCAATCAAAATAGCGGCGCGCTGTATGGCGCCATACTTCAAATACACTGTACTCAGTGTATTTCAAAGATGCCGCCATAGAGTGCCGCGCTATTCTGATTGGTCACCACGCTTAATGCGGCGACCAATCAAAATAGCGCTGCGCTCTATGCCGCCATCTTTGAAATACACTTACTACAGTGTATTTGAAATATCGCGCCATAGAGCGCGCCGCTATTCTGATTGGTCGCTATGCTGAATGCGGCAACCAATCAGAATAGCGCCGCGGTCTATGCCGCCATCTTTGAAATACTATTAATACAGTGTATTTGAAGTATCGCGCCATACAGTGCGGCGCTATTCTGATTGGTCGCCACGCTGAATGCGGCGACCAATCAAAATAGCAGCGCGCTCTATGGCGCGATATTTCAAATACACTGTAGTAAGTGTATTTCAAAGATGGCACCATAGAGCGTAGCGCTATTCTGATTGGCCGCCTCATTCAGCGTGGCGACCAATCAGAATAGCGCCACGCTGTATGGCGCGATACTTCAAATACACTGTATTAATAGTATTTCAAAGATGGCGGCATAGAGCGCGGCGCTATTCTGATTGGTCGCCGCATTCAGCTGCATGGTGCCATACTTCAAATACACTGTACTCAGTGTCTTTCAAATATGGCGGCATAGTGCCCGCCGCTTTTCTGACTGGTCGGCGCGCTGAAGGCGCCGACCAATCAGAATAGCGGCGCGCGCAATGCCGCCATATTTGAAATACACTGTAGTCAGTGTATTTGAAGTATGGCGCCATACAGCGCACCTATTCTGATTGGTCGCCGCGTTCAGCGCGCCGACCAATCAGAATAGCGGCGCGCTGTATGGCGCCATACTTCAAATACACTGTATTAATAGTATTTCAAAGATGGCGGCATAGAGCGTGGCACTATTCTGATGGGTCGGCGCGCTGAAGGCGCCGACCAATCAGAATAGCGGAGCGCGCAATGCCGCCATATTTGAAGTACACTGTAGTCAGTGTATTTGAAGCATGGCGCCATACAGCGCACCGCTATTCTGATTGGTCGGCCCCGCTGAACGCGGCGACCAATCAAAATAGCGGCGTGCTGTATGGCGCCATACTTCAAATACACTGTACTCAGTGTATTTCAAAGATGGCGGCATAGAGCGCGGCACTATTCTGATGGGTCGGCGCGCTGAAGGTGCCGACCAATCAGAATAGCGGCGCGCGCAATGCCGCCATATTTGAAATACACTGTAGTCAGTGTATTTGAAGTATGGCGCCATACAGCGCGCCTATTCTGATTGGTTGCCGCGTTCAGCGCACCGACCAATCAGAATAGCGGCGCGCTTTATGGCGCCATACTTCAAATACACTGTACTCAGTGTATTTCAAATATGGCGGCATAGCGCCCGCCGCTATTCTGATTGGTTGGCGCCTTCAGCGCGCCGACCAATCGGAATAGCGGCGCGCGCAATGCCACCATATTTGAAATACACTGTAGTCAGTGTATTTGAAGTATGGCCCATACAGCGTGCCGCTATTTTGATTGGTCGGCGCGCTGAACGCGGCGACCAATCAGAATAGTGGCACGCTGTATGGCGCCACATGCCCGGCACGGAGATCCCCGGCTCGCTCCGCCACTGCGAGGTAGCCGGGAGCTGAGGTCGGCTCCCGGCTACCTCGCGCCCGCTCCATGCCCTGCTATTCTGATTGGTCGCTCGCGGCTGGCGCCATCTTTAAAATCTATCTTTTGACTTCAGATTTTAAACATGGCGCCGAGTCTCGCGGCGCGCTTCTGATTGGTCGGCGCCTGCCGCGAGCGACCAATCAGAATCGCGCCGCACTGCGACACACTCCGCCCGCCATTTTGAGGCGCGCATTTTGAATTTTTACCTCAGAGAGAGTTTCTACTGCGTGGAGGCGGTCTCAGTGACGTTGCATTTCAAGCTCCTGCCTAATTTGTCAAAAAAGAGCTAAAGACTATTTACCTACACTATATATATTTCGTTGTGAAGTGGTTCAGTGACATTTTCACACCAATATTGAACTTCTGTTTGGTGTTTTCTCTATATATACTGCCTATTGTTCACTGATTGTTATACTGAGAGACTGCCGTTTATTAACCTCTTCTGTGCCAACTCTGCACACTGGGTATATTGCTCTATTATTTGCCACATAAGGACATTGTCCATTATTGCCCAGCAATTTCTCTGCAATATAAACTGCCTATTATTAATATCTGCATTCCTGCAAAGAACTATTGCCTATTATTAACTGGCTATTTTCCTACTACCTGACACTGCATCTTATTAACCTGCTGTTTACCACTACCACGCTTAAAGCTCTTTAGCTTTGCCAACATGAGCTCTAATAGCAAGTATACTAATGACACACAGCCAAAAGCTGCTGATGCCGCACATAAAATCAGGTGTGATAGAAAGTATACTAATGACGCAGAGCAAAAAGCCGCCGATGCCGCACGTAAGCGCAAACAGCGTGCTAACAAGAGTACAGAGGACAGATGCAAGACCCTGGACACTGTTATGTATACTAATGACACACAGCTAAAAGCTGCTGATGCCGCACGTAAGATCAGGTGTGATAGAAAGTATATTAATGACGCAGAGCTAAAAGCCGCCGATGCCGCACGTAAGGCCACACAGCGTGCTAACAAGAGTAAAAGAGGACACATGCAAGACCCTGGACACTGTTATGTATACTAATGACACACAGCTAAAAGCTGCTGATGCCGCACGTAAGATCAGGTGTGATAGAAAGTATATTAATGACGCAGAGCTAAAAGCCGCCGATGCCGCACGTAAGGCCACACAGCGTGCTAACAAGAGTACAGAGGACAGATGCAAGACCCTGGACACTGTTAAGTATACTAATGACGCAGAGCTAAAAGCTGCCGATGCCGCACGTAAAGCCACACAGCGTGCTAACGAGACTACAGAGGACAGAACACTGTTAATGCTGCTTTCATTAAACACGTCACTAATGAGTCTTTTGAGGAAAAAAACTAATCGATTAACTAATAAAGCTGCTGCTGCACGCCATCAAACGTTGCAAACATAATATTTCCACATCCTCAGTCATAGATTCTGCCCACAATACAGCTTCTATGTCTCCATTCATTGAATGTGCGCTGCCTGAACCTCCTGCAACCGTTGGTAAATCTGCACGTAAGCGCAAACACTGTCCTACCGACACTCCAAATGATAAACGCCGTCGCCTGCACACCGTTAAGTCTGCTTATAAGACATGCTTCACACCTGACTCTTCTAAGGCAACAAACAATCCATTACCAAATGCAGCTGCTGCACGCCGTGAACGGCGCAAAAAAAACACTTGCACCTCCACATTGATAGACCCTGACCACGATACACCTTCCAACTCCTCAGTGATTAAATCTGTGGACAGTGAAGATCCTCCACCAGGTCCACGCTTTATATATGTTGGCTTACAGAACCATTCCAATGCTCCGTTACCACAACCTCTACATCCTACAGGTTTTACTAATGATGACAGTACTGTAGTAGAACACACCTGTGGTCCTATGAACTATTTATGTCAACATTGTGAAGCATTCCATTTTAATGCTGAGATACCAGCAGATAAAAATTTACTCTGTGTTGTCACAAGGGTAAAGTCCATATACCTATACCCCAATATCCCGAGGTCTTTAAACGATTGCTGACAGGGGAGAGTGAGTTCAGTAAGAATCATTTGCTTTCGCCTCCATGGGTGCCAATATTTCCCCTCCACCTGGACATGGCCCTTACTGTTTCCGGGAATATAATGAAGATATGCTGGCACCTTCATCCGATGTAACGTTTTTACTTTATTATGTAATTCACAACATTAAAATAAAAGCATCTTGGTGGCTGAGCATGCCCCGTCGATAAAAATCTTTATCAATGACAAAGAGGCAACAAGACAACATGCAATATATTGTGAGGCACCGCCGGCATGATCCTCATGGCCGGGGCGCGTCACATGCAGGATCAAGGTATGATCCTGTGCACACTGGCCGGTTTGAGTGATAATACTGTGTGAACCAACTTGTGAACACAGGGTTTCATGAGCCTAATGAGCGGCAGTGAGAGTGGGATGAGATCCATGAGGAATAGGATGTAATGAGTGAGTGCTGACAACCCGGAACACAGGGAGTTAACCTGAGCTGTGTGAAAGGCTGATTAACAGCAGCTAAGGGGGTGTGTCCATGTGGGAGTGGCTGGCACGATAAGAGGCTGCCAGCTGAGTGATTAAAGATGATTAGATCCATTTTCAGCCACACATCAGCCTGAGAGGATGTGGGCTGATTACCAGCCTGAGAGCTGAGCAGAGCCAGTCTGTGTGAGGGACTGGGAATGCAAGTCCATGCCGCCATTTTGAGATGGTGAAGGGAGCATGCTAGCTCCATGCCGGTGCCGAGGTCCGAGGTTGGGAGCACCTGGTGGGGAAGCCGTGGCTGAACCCGGGGAGACTGGTCCGGGCGTGGTTCCCTACACGTCCGGGAAAGGAGCCTTGGGGGACGCTTGGTGGACCCGTTATACAGGTAGCGAGACCCGGATCCATGCCCGGTAAGACAGCGGTGCCCGTGTAACGGAGTGAGCTGTGTGTGAGTAATGCCAGGCGGGCATAGACCGCCTTTGGGTCCGAGTCAGAGTACTCAGTTAAAGGACCTGATGAAACAATGTGTTGAACTATGTGTATGAGGGCTTAGGTAATGGCCCTGGATAAGAGATGATGGCCTATATGTAAGACCCATGTATAATGATGTGGGGAGAGAGTGACCCAGCTAGTATGGATGATGTTGGAGGCGTTCCGTCCTTGGGACGAGAGGGAGGCTTGCCCTGCTGCTTGCAGAGGGTACCCGTCCCTCAACCACGACCTCTAATGGTGTGGGTGTGCCTGTGGTGCCAGACACAGGGGTAATAGGGCTCCTAGTAGGTATTGGATAAGGTTCCCATGTACTATGGTTTGCCAGTCCCTGTAATGGGCCATGGAGGGGCCACAGTCCATGGATGTGGGCTGTGAGCAGGTGTGTGATCCATGGACGTTTGAATGATGGATCACATACGGTGTGTAAGGACCCGGTCAGGCAGGATTCCTGACTACGGGTGAATGTATATCATCATGCTGGGGGTGACTAAAGCCAGGCGGCAGGTACCGCCATTGGGACCCACAGGGCCCGTTGAGGCGTATGTAACGAAGGTCAGAAGCAGGGGTTAGAAGGGCTCCCGTACTGGGTAACGCGTGGTTAGGCCTGAGGCCGCAGCCCCACGGGTTACTAGGGTTTGCCAATCCCTGTTATGAACCCGGAGGGGTCATCATCGTACTGTAACGTATGTATAGTGTAAGTAGGCCGGAGGCCGTAGCCACCATGGGAGCTGTTAGTAGAGCTCCAATGGGGACAGAGATGGTTAAAGGTCCCGGGTTACTATAAAACGTTATGTGCAATATAAGTGTTATGTGATGTTAAATGTAAATGTATGGTATATTTATGTAAAGTGTTTTTAATCAATGTGATATGTGTCAAACATGCTACCCGGGTTATGTTGTTAATATGTGAAAATAAACGGGTAGACATTGGTTAAACCTATAAACACGTGTTGTTGTCGTTTTGCAAGCGGGTTCCCCGGTTGCTGCCTCACAATATATACAAAGAACATTACACCTGTGAAATTACAAACGAGTGTCACCTGAATGGGTTAAGTAAAAACAATGACTTGTATGGTCTCATTATAGAATATTAGAAAAGAGTTCACTAAAATGCAAAGGAACTACTTTATATTATTTTTTTTTGTGTATATACATTATACATATGCATATGTTCTTGTATCTTTGCTGCTATCCTTCATGTTGTAATATAAAGTAGTTCCTTTGCATTTTAGTGAACTCTTTTCTAATATTCTATAATGAGACCATTCAAGTCATTGTTTTTACTTAACCTATTCAGGTGACACTCGTTTGTAATCTCACAGGTGTAATGTTCTTTGTATATATATTGCATGTTGTCTTGTTGCCTCTTTGTCATTGATAAAGATTTTTATCGAAACGCGTCTGACGGGGCATGCTCAGCCACCAAGATGCTTTTATTTTAATGTTGTGAATTACATAATAAAGTAAAAACTTTACATCAGATGAAGGTGCCAGCATATCTTCATTATATTCCTTGACTCGGGCGGTGGCCGGCCGTCAGCTGCAGCACCTGACTGGATCTTCTGAGAAGGAGGGGTGAGCTTACTCCTATTCCCTGTTCCCTGTGAGTTTCCTTACTGTTTCCGCATACATGGACAAATATATCATCGTACTGGAACACTACATCCCTCTGATGATCAGGTTTTAGCTTATGCCCAACTGTATATTTTGGATACAGATACTACGAATGAACAACGTTTAAACTGTCAACAAAATCAAAAATGTCATCCCACTTTGATGAGTATAATTGCTCTTCAATTAGACAATGTGAATCCCTTTGTTGCTGCTTACAAAATGTTACGGGATGTGGAACATGAAGAACATCTTAAAGCTGAAGCTAATGGCACTCTCATGCCAAATATCATCATGGCCCTTAAACAAGATCGGAATCAAGACCCTCGCCGATATAATAATCCAACTGTCAATGAAGTTGCTGTCGTATTTGAAAATGACAATGGAGAGCCACCATTCCATCGTGGTATTTTAATACATTTAAAACCTGACCCCAAAAATCCTTTGGCGCCAAGAACACAAAAGGTCAGCATTCTACACAGTAATTTAGATGCTTTACTCTATCCTTTATTTTTCCCTTACAGACACCAGGGCTGGCATGATGGACTCAAGCATTAAGGGCAAAGTCCACGCAGGATTACACAACTGCAATATTACTGCTATGTGCTGTCTGTCCGTAATCAGTTTAATCCAATCCTGAATGGTGGCAAACTCACTCAGCAGTACTTAGTGGATGCTTATGTGAAAATCGAGGCTAATCGCCTAAATTATATCCGTCAACACCAAAAGGATTTGAAAGTAGAGGATTATTGCGTACTCCAGGAACATCTCCAGAAAAAAAATCCATTGAGAAGGGCATCCCCATTGGAAAAACGGTCATTTTACCATCTTTGTTTGAAGGCAGTCCCAGGAATATGCAGCAGCGGTACCAGGATGCCATGGCTATTGTGACTAAATATGGTCGCCCTGATCTATTCATCACCATGACCTGTAATCCGAAATGGAGTGAGATTACTCAGAATTTGGAACCTTGGCAGCGTGTGGAACACAGACCTGATTTGGTGGCACGTGTTTTCAAAATAAAACTGGAAGCACTCTTAAAAGACATTCACAACGGATTATTTGGGAAAGTTTGCGCTATGGTTCATGTAATTGAATTTCAAAAACGTGGCCTTCCACATGCTCACATTTTAATTATTCTGGACAGCAACTCCAAATTAAAAACTAAGGAGGACGTAGACAATACCGTCTGGGCAGAAATTTCTCATCCTACCGACTACCCTCAGCTCCATAAAATTGTTATGCAACACATGATACATTGTCCTTGTGGAGAACATAACCCCAACTCTCCCTGTATGGATAATGGAAAGTGTTTGAAAAGTTTCCCAAAAGATTTACAACCATCTACTATCATTGCTAAGGATGCCTATCCTACTTATCGCAGATCCATGGGTCCTTCATTTGAACACCATTCCAAGATGATTAATAATTCTTGGGTAGTGCCATACAATCCTTTCCGATTATTAAAATACAAGTGCCATGTTAATGTCGAAGTTTGTGGTTCCATTCAAAGTGTGAAATATTTATTTAAGTACGTGTATAAAGGACATGATAAAGCCAATCTTGCAATTTGCCAGACGAACATCCAACATGATGAAACACATCAATTCATGGATTCAAGATAAGCAATCTCATAGCACAATTCGCCTTGCCGTCCATCTGCCTCATTCTCAACAACTCTATTTTCATGAGGATGACTCCATTCCAAGCATCAAACAAAAGCTTCATACCAATTCTACACTTATGGCCTACTTTAATCTTAATAAGGACGACCAACATGCTCATAACTATTTTTACCGCAAAATTCCTGAATGGTATGTTTGGCAACAAGGATCTTGGGAAAAAAGAAAACGATCAGGTAGCTCTATTATTGGCAGAATGTATACTGCAAGTCTCAAAGACCAAAAACGCTACTATTTACGGTTGTTGTTATTGCATGTGAAAGGTGCAACCAGTTTTGAGAGTCTTAAAACTGTCAATGGAGTCATACATCTAACCTTCAAAGAAGCAGCATTAGCACTTGAATTATTATTCGATGATAGTGTCTGGAGAAATACCTTACTTGATGCCTGTATTCTTAATATGCCTGCACAGCTTCGCGACCTCTTTGCTTATATCTGTATATTTGTCCCTCCAGCTAATCCTTTTGAGTTGTGGGATGAATTTAAAGAACACTTTGTACAAGACTACTGCCGTGCATACCACTCCAACACTGAAGAGCGTGTAAATTGTGAAGGATATGCTATGACAGATGTCCAAGATGTTCTAAAAGTTCACGGGTAAAGTTATACTGATTTTAATTTACCACGCCCAGCTAAGAAACCACAACTACTCCCGCAGTATGATAAGGATTATGAGCTAAGAACAGCTGCTGAGATGAAAGCTACTCTCAATGAGGAACAACTTTTGGCCTATGATACCATTAATCAGGCTTTAGAAGACAATAATGTAACACCCAAGTGCTTTTTCCTTGACGGTCCTGGTGGTAGTGGAAAAACCTATCTATATCATCTCCTCCTCCATCTTCTAAGGGGACAAGGAAACATTGTATCACCTCCTGCCACTACAGGAATTGCGGCTAATTTACTACAAGGGGGACGAACAATACATTCTCTCTATGGCATTCCAATACCTGTGAATGAAACATCTGTTTCCAGGATTAAAAATGATACCGATGCGGCTAAGCATTTGCAGAATACAAAACTTTTTATTATTGATGAGTGCACAATGCTATCTAAACATGCCTTGAATGTCATCGATAGACTTTTACGAGACATCATGACAACGAATGTGGCTAAGAAAGAGAAAACACCTTTTGGAGGAAAAGTTATTGTTCTTGGAGGAGACTTTAGACAATGTCTTCCTGTTATTGCTCATGGATCAAGAACAGATATTGTAGAGAGCTGTATTTAATATTCACAAACATGGCAACTTTTTGCTCGACTGCCGCTTATCAACAACATGCGCTCCATAGATCCTGAATACAGCAGTTGGTTACTTCAACTGGGAAATGGACAGCTGTCAAATGAAGATAACCTTGGAGACGATGTCTTTGAAATTCCTCCAGACATGGTGTGCACTGGCTCTTTAATCACTGATATTTTAGGAGATAAACTTTCTATTGATGTGAATGACACCGAGAGCATAAATAGTGCTGCTTCTCATGCTATTTTATGTCCAAAAAATGAAGACGTTGAGAAAGTCAATTCTAACGTCATAGATCGCTTGCCAGGTGACTATAGTGAATATATCAGTGATGATTCCATCGATCCTGATGAAGCTGATGACCTCGACCAATACCCAGTGGAAATTTTAAATTCACTAACACCAACTGGAATGCCTTCACATCGGCTAAAACTTAAAGTTGGCACCATTGTCATGTTATTACGAAACATCAACACCAATAAAGGTCTCTGCAATGGTACTCGGCTGATTGTCACTGCATTGCATAGCAATATCATACAAGCTAAAGTAATTTGTGGCTCAGCAGCAGGAAATGTGGTATTCATTCCACGAATTAATTTGTGGTCATCAGAGACTGGATTACCTTTCAAATTACGACGTAGACAATTTCCGATTAAGCCAGCATTTGCAATTACCATTAATAAATCCCAAGGGCAGACCCTCAATCGAGTTGGGATATATCTACCAGAACCAGCATTTGCCCATGGTCAACTCTATGTTGCATTTTCCAGAGTCAAACAGCGTTGCAAATGTCAGGGTCAAAGTGGTCACTACACCACTTCAAGGACAATTACTGCCTGACAGTCCCAAAGTTTTTACACGAAATATTGTGTATAAAAATGTTTTAGTTTAAAATTTTTTTATTTTTTAGTTTAGTCATAGATATATTTAGTTTAGTGATAGATATATTAAAAAAAAAAAAAAAAAAAAAAAAATTAGTTTAGTCATAGATATATAGGACAAAAAAAAAATTAGTTTAGCCATAGATATATAGATTTCAAGTACTTATTTAGGAAATAGCCACGTAACATATATAGTTTTTAGTTTTACATCTTAAATCCTTTATTTAGACAGTTCATAGTATATTTATATATCAACACACATTTAGTAAAAGATGATAGATGTGTATCATCCAAATTTATGGATTTGGTGATATGAACCACAATCTTAAGCTCCAGCACTATAGGTGCTGAGAAATTTGCATTCCTTTTTTCACCGGGAAAGGTTTTTGTGAACAGCTGAGAGACAGGTGGGATGGCTGTTCACACACATCTCCATCTCAAGGTGTGTTCTGTACATATAGATAGATAGTTTCATAGATAGATAGAAAATTATAGATTTAGCTTTAACATCAGCATTTTTCGGCTATTTGTGGAGGTTTTGGTGGAAAAAAACACAATTTCTGCACTTGCTGCCTAAGGCCTCATCTACAGCACACTTGCCGTAAGCTGCATGCAATTTATATGGAATTTGTGGTTCACTTGCGGCAGGTGCCACATACGTGGTTACGGCAGTTTCGGCCGCAAAAAACGCACTGACCTGCGGATTTGTAGCTGCTGCATTTCGTGCACCTGCCGAGGCCATGTGTGCCGCATTTACGCCAGGTTAACCGCAAGTTCCATATACATTGCATCAGAATTGCTGCAAGTGTGTCGCAAGTAAGCCCTTAGGTGTCAAGTGTGGAAATTGTATTTATTATATCCCCACCTTCTACAAATAGCTGAAAAATGCTGCTCTAAAACAGCTTTTAGTCTTCATAAATAGGAATTAGTTAGAGTAGGGACCCATGAGACGTAGGGCCACCTTGACATGGCTGATGGGCAAGCACAAACTGGCTGATACGCAGAATATCAATATTGATTTTTTAAATCAAGCTACTTACTGAGTATCAAGTATTAACCAGTCGGTGTACCAAGAGCCCTACAATATAATAATTCAATTGTCCAAAAATAATATTCATCCTACAATTATACATAGTTCATGAATAGATATCATGGATTAATTGTATTATTCTTAATTTTTTAAAAATAAACTATGTATGGATTCTAGACTACCCGATTCTTTAGAATGGGGCCACCATCTAGTTCATTATAAACACCTTTACATAAATACACCATACATTTACATATAACATTACATAACCCATATATTGCACATTACCATGAACACGTCTTATAGTTACCCGGGCCATGTAACCACCTCTCTGTCCCCATTGGAGCTCTATCAACCACTTCCGTGGTGGCTACAGTCTCCGGCCTATCTACATGATCCATATACATTTTACCGGATATAAGTTACTATCTATATGTATCAACGGGCCCTGTGGATCCCAATGGCGGAACCAGCCACCTGGCTTTACTTCCCAAGCTCCACACTACCCCGGAATACAGGCACCAGCCCAGCCCGGTTCTTCCACACTGCAGGTGATCCATCATATAAACATCCATGGATCACACGCATACTTCCACATGCTCACAGCCCATCATATAAACATCCATGGACTGTGGCTCTTCTGGGTCCATCACAGGGATTGGCAAACCTTAGTACCCGGGAAGCTCATCAGTTACCTACTATAGGAGCCCTATTAACCCCTGTGTCTGGCCACAGGCTCAACCACACCATTAGAGGCCGTGGTTGAGGGACAGGTACCCGCTGCAAGCAGCAGGCCAAGCCTCCCTCTCATCCCACAGGGACGGAACGCCTCCAACACCAACCACTCCAGCTGTGTCTCTCCCACAGACACCGTACATGGCATTTCTACCTAAGCCATAACATACATATACAGTTAAACAGGTCCCTCACTGACTATCTAGTCGGACCTCAGGGCGTCTATGCCCGCCTGGCACATTTCACGAACCAGGTGCACAGTTCACACAAGCATACGGGAACTGCTTTCTTACTGGGCACGGATCCGGGTCTCGCTACCTGAGGTCATGGGTTGGCCAAGCCTCCCCACGGGCTCCTTTTTGGACGTGTTTCACCCCACGTCCAGTCCAGTGTCCACCAGGTCAGCCACAGCTGCCCCCCCCTCCAGGTGCTGAAACGACACTGGTCCTGGCTATCGGCACGGAGCTAGCTCGTTCCCTTCACCATCTCTCAACATGGCGGTATGGACTCTCACTCAGTCCCTCACACAAACTGGATCTGTCTCTCTCTCTGGACTCAGGCTGACTGATCTCAGAAGTCTGTCCACCTCTGGTCTGAGCTGATCTCACTCAAGTCTCTGTCCTCTCAATCACTCAGCTGGCAGGCTCTTATTGTGCCTGCCACTCCCACACTGACTCATCCAGCTGGGCTGCTATTACTCAGAACACACCCACCTGACATACCCACGTGGGCTGTCAGCAATCAGCACCCATTCCTTTCCTGAGGGCCTCATCGATCTCAGGAGCCACTCACAGCAGCTCATTAGGCTCATGAATGTATCAGATCTACAGCAGTCATTCTCACATTTAACACCTTGTGTTCCGGGTAGGTTCACACAGCATCATCACTGGAAAACCGGCCAGTGTGAACAGGATCATACCCTGATCCTGCATGTGATGCGCCACGGCCATGGGGACCATGCCGGCGGTGCCTCACACCTGTATAAACCTTGGCTGGCCTCCTCTACTTTCTTCCTCTCCACCTATGCTGTCTTCAGGTAACCCTCGATGGACTGCCGCTACTTTTTCCTTTGCGGTGCTTGGCTCCCTGTGTGTGACTGTGCAGATGCCTGGGAGACTGAAATCTCCACGGTGTACCGGTATTCTCTACTGGGCCAATTGCTCTCCAGTAGACTTGGATTCTGGTGTCCGGTGTGTGATTTGGGTGAACATAACACAGGCTCCTCGGTTCCCATTTTGTTCTTTCTGTTCTCCTCGGCTTCCGACCCCACTCTTGGGCTTTGCAGGACTACTCAGCGGCTGTTCCGTGTAACTGGCTTGGGCCTAATGCAGCACCAAACACCAGTACATCTTCACAGCTCTTGTAGCGTCTGCACACTCTCTCTAACTCTGCCCCCAGCACCAGTATTTATCGGGGATCTTGCCTAAAAGCAGCCTAAAAGCAGCAAGTTGAGCTTCCCCTAATGTGCCGGGTGAAAGGTGTTGTCTGTGTTTGTGTCCCCACTGTGGAAACCCATCCATGCTGTAAGTGAGTCTGTGGTCACCTATGTTAGCAGGGCACCACACTATCATGCTCACTCGGCATGTCCTGCCAGCCAGCCACTGGTGGTAACATAGTAACATAGTAACATAGTTTTTAAGGTTGAAGGAAGACTTTAAGTCCATCTAGTTCAACCCATAGCCTAACATGTTGATCCAGAGGAAGGCAAAAAAAAACCCCATGTGGCAACACTAAGCTCCACATTGGGGGAAAAAATTCCTTCCTGACTCCAGATACGGCAATCAGACTAATTCCCTGGATCAACGCCCTATCAAAGAATCTAGTATGTATAACTGGTAATATTATAGTTTTCAAGAAAGGCATCCAGGCCCTTCTTAAATGTTAGTAGTGACTTACTCATTACAACAGCATGTGGCAGAGAGTTCCATAGTCTCACTGCTCTTACAGTAAAGAATCCGCGTCTGTGATTATGATTAAACCTTCTTTCCTCCAGACATAGAGGATGCCCCCTTGTCCCAGTCTCAGGCCTAAGAGTAAAGAGATCATTAGAAAGGTCTCTGTACTGTCCCCTCATATATTTATACATTATTATAAGATCACCCCTAAGCCTTCGTTTTTCCAAGCTAAATAACCCCAAGTTTAATAACCTGTCTTGGTATTGCAGACCCCTTAGTCCTCTAATGACTTTTGTCGCTCTTCTCTGGACCCGCTCTAGTTCAGCTATGTCTTTCTTATACACCGGAGACCAGAATTGTACACAGTATTCTAAGTGTGGTCGCACTAGTGACTTGTATAGAGGTAAAATTATGTTCTCCTCATGAGCATCTATGCCTCTTTTAATGCATCCCATTATTTTATTTGCCTTTGCAGCAGCTGCCTGACACTGGCCACTAAATGTGAGTTTGTCATCTACCCATACACCCAGGTCTTTTTCAGTGACAGTTTTGCCCAGTGTTTTACAATTAAGCACATAATTATACCTTTTGTTTCCTCTGCCCAAGTGCATAACTTTACATTTATCGCCATTAAAGCGCATTTGCCATTTAGCAGCCCATGCTTCTAGTTTACATAAATCCTCCTGTAATATAAAATTGTCCTCCTCTGTATTGATTACCCTGCAGAGTTTAGTGTCATCTGCAAATATTGAGATTCTACTCTGTATGCCCCCTACAAGGTCATTAATAAATATATTAAATAGAAGCGGGCCCAACACTGACCCCTGTGGTACCCCACTGTTAACTGTGACCCATTCTGAGTGTGTTCCATTAATAACCACCCTTTGTTTCCTATCACTAAGCCAGTTCTTAACCCACTTACACATATTTTCCCCTATCCCCATTGCCCTCATTTTATGTATCAACCTTTTGTGTGGCACCGTATCAAAAGCTTTTGAAAAGTCCATATACACCACATCCACTGCATTTCCTTGGTCCAGTCCAGAACTTACTTCTTCATAGAAGCTTATCAGATTAGTTTGACAGGAACGGTCCCTCGTAAAACCATGTTGATAATGGGTCATGAGGTTATTTTTCTTCAGATACTCCAGTATAGCATCTCTTAGAAAACCCTCAAGGATTTTACCCACAGTAGAGGTTAAGCTTACTGGCCTATAATTTCCAAGTTCAGTTTTTGTCCCCTTTTTGAATATTGGTACCACATTTGCTATACGCCAGTCCTGTGGTACAGACCCTGTTATTATGGAATCTTTAAATATTAAAAATAATGGTCTATCTATGACAGTACTTAATTCCTGCAGCACTCTGGGGTGTATCCCATCCGGGCCCGGGGATTTGTCAATTTTAGTGATTTTTAGACGATGCCGTACTTCCTCTTGGGTTAAGCAGGTGACATTTAATTGAGACTTTTTGTTATCACTGATCATATTGTCTGTCATGGGATTTTCTTGTGTAAATACTGTTGAAAAAAAGTCATTTAGCATATTGGCTTTTTCCTCATCCTCATCCACCATTTCACCCAGACTATTTTTAAAGGGGGCAACACCATCATTTTTTAGTTTCTTACTATTTATGTAGTTAAAAAATATTTTGGGATTCTTTTTACTTTCTCTGGCAATGAGTCTCTCTGTCTCAATCTTTGCTGCCTTGATTTGCTTTTTACAAATGTTATTTAATTTTCTGTATTTATTTAATGCTTCATCACTACCTACTTGCTTTAATTCCCTAAATGCTTTCTTTTTGTCACATATTGCACTTCTTACCACTTTATTTAGCCATAGTGGTTTCCTCCTATTTCTAGCATGCTTATTCCCATAGGGTATATATTGTGCACAGGTCCTATTCAGGATGCTAATAAACATCTCCCATTTGTGTTGTGTACTTTTATGTCTCAGGACATCGTCCCAGTTTATTGCACTAAGATCATCTCTCAACCGTTGGAAATTTGCCTTCCTGAAGTTTAGTGTCCTTGTAGCCCCTCTACTACACGTCTTAGTAAAGGATACTTGAAAGCTTATTAAGTTATGATCACTATTACCCAAGTGACCTCCAACCCATATATTTGATATGCGGTCCGGCCTGTTGGTTAATATTAGGTCCAGCAGTGCCCCCCTTCTTGTTGGGTCCTGAACCAGTTGTGAAAGGTAATTGTCTCTCATAGTTTTCAAAAACTTATTACCTTTGCTGGAACTGCAGGTTTCTGATCCCCAATGTATTTCAGGGTAGTTGAAGTCCCCCATAATAATGACTTCTCCCTGAGTCGCTGCTTCATCTATTTGCTTTATGAGGTAGTACTAGCATTACCAGTGGCTGGCAGGACATACTGGGCATGGGCATGAAAGTGCCACAGAGGCTGGCGGGACATACTTAGCATGATTCAACCCTATTTTGGGTTGCTCTATGCATAATAGGCAAACTGGGTAATTGTCTGCGCGGCCTTAGTCTCACTACAGGGCTACCAGTTTCACCGATTGCAAGATCCTCTGGTTCTATAACAATGGGCGATTCTTCTGGAACTTGGATAGGTTCTTCTGGAATTCTTGCAGATTCTTCCAGTGTTCTCTGTTCTTGCCTTGGCTGGTAAAAGTGGATTACTGGCACAATTACAGCTCCCTCACATTGGGGCCAATCTTCTGGAAAGTCTCCAAGTATTGTGTGAATCACTTTTTCTTTTGGTTCTACTGGAGTTTTACAAGGTATTTCTTCTTCTTGTACTCTTAGTTGTTCTGGACATATTTTAAGGTGATCTATTGACACAGTTGCAGTAGTTCTACCTCCATAATTACTGATTAAACAGGTTTTACTGTTGTCAAAATTAGAGTCCAACACAGTATGGGGTTCATTTTCCCACTGGTCATCAAGTTTGTGATTTCTTCTTTTTCTTTTAAGTACAAGTTCTCCAGGTTTTAAAGGTTCAGCTTGTGCACTCTTGTTGTAGTTTCTTTCTTGTTTTTCTCTGATTTTATTCAGATTGTCTTCTACACATGCTTGCACCATTTTGTACTGTTCTTGCCGAGTTGAATCCCAATCAGTATTGGATGTTTCTGCTTCTGGTACTACAATTCCCATTTCTAAGTCAACTGGTAATCTTCCAGGTCTTGCTCTCATTAGATAAGCTGGCGTGCAGCAGTTGGTGGAGCTCACAGGTATGTTGTCATACATGTCCACTAAATGAGGCAGTTTCTCTGGCCACTTATTTCCCTCTTCCAAAGGCAATGTCCTCAACATGTCTATTACTAGGTTGTTCATCTTTTCACACATGCCGTTTGTTTGTGGATGATAAGGTGTGGTACTAATTTTCTTGCACCCATATAAATGGCAAAACTCTTGAAACAAATCAGCATTAAATGAGGAACCTTTTTCTTTTGAACCATTTGTTTTTTATTGGAGTAATAACAAAATACAAATAAACAGCATGAGCTCACAACGGGCCAAAGAGGGTAACAATTGCATGGGGAGGGGGGGGAGGGAAATCAGCATCCAGCTAATAAGTATAAAGTGAGAGAGAGCATACAATCATTATAAACCATATATAGGAGTTACACAACTGAAAACCTAAGGAGGGAGAGTCACTGGGTTATGCCCAGAAGATATCCACGGATCCCACCAATTCAAAATTTTTTGTTCTGTGTCGCTGGTCACGGGCCAGCATCACCTCGTAAGAGAAGTGTTGGTTCAGGCAGGTGACTACTTCCGACACAGTAGGCAGCACAGAGGATCGCCAATGAGAGGATATAGTTAAGCGAGCAGCTATTAGTACATTAGTCATGATCGGTGTTAAAGTGTGGGGGTAGGTGTCTAAGTCAACGCCTAAAAGCGCCAAGGGGGCCTGCAAGACAAGGGGGAGTCTTGTCAGAGACGAGAGGAGAGAGCCTACTCCCATCCAGAACAGAGTTAACTTCAAGCAGGGCCACCATATATGACTTTCTGAGCCTGGGGAGGAGCATCCCCTCCAGCAAGATGCTGATGCCGGGGGTCTTTGCCCGCCAAACTTGGCCATGCGAGCCGGGGTCAAGTACCAGTTGAGCATCAATTTCTTTGACTGTTCTAGGTGCCCAACACAGAAAGTAAAATGGGCTGCATGTCCTGATGCCTCTTGCCATTGCTCCAGTGAGCATGTGATACCCAATCTAGCTTCCCATCTGGACATATATGGTAGCTTATATCAGGAGCGAAGGGCAAGCAGTGCCCTGTAGATAATGGATACACCTCGTTGTGAGGGGGATGTTTGTTTGAAAAGAGCCTGCAGGGGGAAACTAATCAGGGAGAGGTCAAAGACAGGTATCGTAGTAGAGTAGAGGAAGTGGCGAAGTCGGAGAAAGTCAAAAATAGTAGTGGGCGGGAGGGAATATTTAGATTGGAGAGATGCAAAGGGCAGTATCCTATCTTTGTCCAGGAGGTCATGTAGCGATGAGACACCTCTCGACCTCCAAGCTGACAAAGAGAGATCTCCAATCAGTGCCTCGAGCACTGATAAAGAAATGTAGCAGAAGAGAAATGGAAAGTGTGAGTTTGCTAGCTTCGCCCAGATACCCAAAACCGCCCGCATGGAGGAGAGTAATCCCTGAGGGGGAGACTTGCGTAAAAGGGTCATTTACAACATAATCCTGGCAGATCTTCGGGGGGCAAACCAAGATTCATTTTGGAGCCACATAGATTGGGGAGACTCCGACCAATACATCTTAGCTACGTCCAAAGATATTGCCAAGTAATAGGCTGCAATATCCGGCACTCCCAGTCCGCCAGTGGAGTACGGGAGAGTGAGTGTCGACATCGCTATTCTATGGGGTTTCCCACTCCAAATAAACCATGCCAGGATCACCCGGAATAAATTGAGGAATTTGCGGGGGAAGGGTAAGGGGATGCATCTCAAAAGGTAAAGAATTTTGGGCAGTGCCATCATCTTTACAGTTTGGATTTTAGCCATCCAGGAAAGTTGCAGCATGTTATAATGAGCGAATGTGTCTTTGAGGCTAGTCAGGTGAGCGTCACAGTTGGTGCTGACAATATGTTTTAGGGTACCTTTACACGCGGCTACATTTCAAAGGTGGCTACAGGTAACTTACTGGTTGCAGTGAAATCATGGAGAGATTATTCCATTTGTACACAGCAACAAGATAGAACCTTGTCTCCATGATTTCACTGCAACCAGTAAGTTACCTGTAGCCACCCTAGAAATGTAGCCGCGTGTAAAGGTACCCATAATGTGGTAATGCGGATCCCCAGGTACTGAAAGCCCTCCTGAGACCAAAGAAAGGGAAATCGATTACGAAGCATTTGTTGCATAGAGGGGGGAATATTAATCGGGAAAACCGAAGATTTTTTAAGGTTTAATTTATAAAACGATGCAGGAAAATTCGCGGAGAACCGATATCAACGCAGGGAAGGAGGTTAGCGGGTGAGCACACGATAGGAGGACGTCTTCAGCATACAGTGAAATCCTGTGGTCCACAGGGCCGACCCTAACACCTGAGAAGTCAGGATGGGTACGAATAATAGCTGCCAGAGGCTCCATCACAAGAGCGAAAATGAGAGGGGAGAGGGGGCAACCCTGGCGCGTCCCGTTGGTGATACTGAAGGGAGAGGAGGAGAATCCACCCGCCCTCACCACCGCAGACAGGTTAGAGTATAGAGCTAGTATGGCAGTTATGAGGCACCGCCGGCATGGTCCCCATGGCCGGGGCACATCACATGCAGGATCAGGGTATGATCCTGTTCACACTGGCCGGTTTTCCAGTGATGATGCTGTGTGAACCTACCCGGAACACAAGGTGTTAAATTTGAGAGTGACTGCTGTAGATCTGATACATTCATGAGCCTAAGAAGCGGCTGTGAGTGGCTCCTGAGATCGATGAGGCCCTGAGGAAAGTAATGAGTGTTGATTGCTGACAGCCTAGGTGGGTGTGTTGGGTGGGTGTGTTCTGAGTAATAGCAGCCCAGCTGGATGAGTCAGTGTGGGAGTGGCAGGCACGATAAGAGCCTGCCAGCTGAGTGATAGAGAGTTCAGAAGCTTGTGAGATCAGCCAGAGAGCATGGTGATCCTGATCATCAGCCAGAGTGCAGAGCAGTCCAGGGCTCTGTGTGTGAGAACATGATGGGAGCGTGCTAGCTCCATACCGTTGGCTAGGATCAGTGTCGTTACAGCTCCTGGAGTGGGGAAGCCGTGGCTGACCTGGTGGATGCTGGACTGGACGTGGGGTGAAACACGCCCAGGAAGGAGCCCGTGGGGAGGCTTGGCCAACCCGTGACCCAGGTAGCGAGACCCGGATCCGTGCCCGGTAAGAAAAGCAGTTCCCGTATGCTTGAGGGATCTGTGCACCCTGTGCATGAAATGTGCCAGGCGGGCATAGCCTCCCTGAGGTCCGACTAGATAGTCAGTGAGGGACCTGTTTAACTATATGTGTATGGTATGGCTTAGGTAGAAAGGCCATGTACGGTGTCTTTGGGTGTCTGTGGGAGAGACCCAGCTGGAGTGGATGGTGTTGGAGGCGTTCCGTCCCTGTGGGATGAGAGGGAGGCTTGGCCTGCTGCTTGCAGCGGGTACATGTACCTCAACCACGGCCTCTAATGGTGTGGGTGAGCCTGTGGCCAGACACAGGGGTTAATAGGGCTCCTATAGTAGGTAACGGATGAGTTTCCCGGGTACTAAGGTTTGCCAATCCCTGTGATGGACCCAGAAGAGCCACAGTCCATGGATGTTTATTTGATGGGCTGTGAGCGTGTGGAAGGATGCGTGTGATCCATGTATGTTTATATGATGGATCACCTGCAGTGTGTAAGAACCCCGTCGGGCTGGTGCCTGTATTCCGGGGTAGTGTAGGAGCTGGGGAAATAAAGCCAGGTGGCTGGTTCCGCCATTGGGACCCACAGGGCCCGTTGATATATATATAGTAACTTATGTACGGTTATTTGTATATGGAACGTGTAGATAGGCTGGAGGCCATAGCCACCACGGGAGCGGTAGATAGAGCTCCAATGGGGACGGAGAGGTGGTTACAGGGCCCGGGTAACTATAAGACGTGTTCATGGTAATGTGCAATATCGGTGTTATGTAATGTTATATGTTAAATGTATGGTGTATTGATGTGTGGTGTTTATAACCAACTAGTAAAAAGGCCCGATGCAATTGCATCGGGAGCGCGGTGAAATGAATTGTGTGTATACAGGCGGGTCAGTGGGTAGCAGAGTATACAGGCGGCTGTGCGGGGAGCAGAGTATACAGGCGTTTGTGCGGGGAGCAGAGTATACAGGCGGCTGTGTATACAGGCAGCTGTGCGGGGAGCAGAGTATACAGGCGGCTGTGTATACAGGCAGCTGTGCGGGGAGCAGAGTATACAGGTGGCTGTGCGGGGAGCAGAGTATACAGGCAGCTGTGCGGGGAGCAGAGTATACAGGCGGCTGTGCGGGGAGCAGAGTATACAGGTGGCTGTCTATACAGGCGGCTGTGTGGGGAGCAGAGTATACAGGCGGCTGTGTATACAGGCGGATGTGCGGGGAGCAGAGTATACAGGCGGCTGTCTATACAGGCGGCTGTGCGGGGAGCAGAGTATACAGGCGGCTGTATATACAGGCGGATGTGCGGGAAGCAGAGTATACAGGCGGCTGTCTATACAGGTGGCTGTGCGGGGAGCAGAGTATACAGGCGGCTGTGCGGGGAGCAGAGTATACAGGCGGCGTGTGTGGGGAGCAGAGTATACATGGGGCAGTGCGGGGAGCAGAGTATACAGGGGGCTGTGTGGGGAGCAGAGTATACAGGGGGCTGTACGGGGAGCAGATGATAGAGGGGGCTGTGCGGGGAACAGATGATAGAGGGGGCTGTACGGGGAGCAGATGATAGAGGGGGCTGTGCGGGGAGCAGATGATAGAGGGGTGTGTGCGGGGAGCAGATGATAGAGGGGGCTGTGCGGGGAGCAGAGTATACAGGGGGCTGTGCGGGGAGCAGAGTATACGGGGGCTGCACAGGGAGCAGAGTATACAGGGGGCTGTGCGGGGAGCAGAGTATACGGGGGCTGTGCAGGGAGCAGAGTATACAGGGGGCTGTGCGGGGAGCAGATGATAGAGGGGGCTGTGCGGGGAGCAGATGATACAGGGGGCTGTGCGGGGAGCAGAGTATACAGGGGGCTGTGCGGGGAGCAGAGTATACAGGGGGCTGTGCGGGGAGCAGAGTATACTGGGGGCTGTGCGGGGAGCAGAGTATACTGGGGGCTGTGCGGGGAGCAGAGTATAGAGGGGGCTGTGCGGGGAGCAGATGATAGAGGGGGCTGTGCGGGGAGCAGATGATAGAGGGGGCTGTGCAGGGAGCAGATGATAGAGGGGGCTGTGCGGGGAGCAGATGATAGAGGGGGGTGTGCGGGGAGCAGATGATAGAGGGGGCTGTGCAGGAAGCAGAGTATACAGGGGGCTGTGCGGGGAGCAGAGTATACAGGGGGCTGTGCGGGGACCAGATGATAGAGGGGGCTGTGCAGGGAGCAGAGTATACAGGGGGCTGTGCGGGGAGCAGAGTATACAGGGGGCAGTGCGGGGAGCAGATGATAGAGGGGGCTGTGCGGGGAGCAGATGATAGAGGGGGTTGTGCAGGGAGCAGAGTATACAGGGGGCTGTGCGAGGAGCAGATGATAGAGGGGGCTGTGCGGGGAGCAGATGATAGAGGGGGCAGTGCGGCGAGCAGATGATAGAGGGGGCTTTGTGGGGAGCAGATGATAGAGGGGGCTGTGCGGGGAGCAAATGATAGAGGGGGCTGTGCGGGGAGCAGATGATAGAGGGGGCAGTGCGGCGAGCAGATGATAGAGGGGGCTTTGTGGGGAGCAGATGATAGAGGGGGCTGTGCGGGGAGCAGATGATAGAGGGGGCTGTGCGGGGAGCAGATGATAGAGGGGGCTGTGCGGGAAGCAGATGATAGAGGCGGCTGGTGCCTTACTTGAGGCGCGGGGGGGGGGGGAGGTGATAGCAGGCTGCAGCCCCGCCGCGCCTGCAGCCTACAATGACTGAGCGCCGCCGCCATCTTACCTGGGGAGGCTGGGGCGGCCGGCGTCTCTCAGGAAGCCGGGCGCTGATGCTGGCGCCGCCTCCTTTTGTCAAGCCGCTCCCCCTGGCTGCTGCCGCTGGGGACTCAGGGCTGACACTGTCCAATGGACGGTGGTGCCCTGGCGGCGGGGAAGCGGGAACATGGGGCGGGGGAGCGGCGGCCATTGGTGGGGGTAGGTGGTGTCCGGCGACAGCGTTTTTGCTCTTCTGGGCATTGTCGGCGGCTCGCGATGGCGCATGCGCGCCATCGCTCGCTGCGCGTGATAGCGGCACAGTGGTCGGAAGTGCAAAACTGCTGATTATGTATATAGATGTGCAATGTGTCACACATGCTACCCGGGTTATGTTATTTATATCTGAAATATAAACGGGTAGACATTGGTTAAATTATAAACACGTGTTTTTGTCGTTATGCAAGCGGGTTCCCCGGGTGCTACCTCACACAGTCTTAACGTTGCCTTGGATCCCAAATTTTTCAAGGGCCGCGGCCAGGTACCCCCAGTGCACCTGATCAAACGCTTTCTCTACGTCTAAAGAGATGAGTGCACCAGGGGTTTCCCCCCCTCTAAGATCTCTGAGGGTACCTTTACACACGGCTACATTTGTAGCTTGTCACCAGGTAACTTACTGCTTGCAGTGAAATCATGGATACATGATTCCATTTGTACACAGCAACAAGATAGAACCATGTATCCATGATTTCACTGCAACCAGTAAGTTACCTGGTGACAAGCTACAGATGTAGCCGTGTGTAAAGGTACCCTAAAAGATCTATGACCCTCCTCGTAGCATCTCTTGCCTGTTTGCCAGGGATAAAACCCACCTGGTCAGGGGCAATCAGAGAGGGGAGAACTCTCTTGAGACGTTCCGCTAGCAGCTTTGCATACAACTTCAGGTCACAATTTAGGAGCGCGATGGGATGGTAATTACCAGGGAGAGAGGGAGATTTATCAGGTTTGAGAATGGTTGAAATTGCAGCCGAAAGGCCTTCAGATCTGATAGTCCCCACCCGTTGCCAGTGCTGGAATAGTTTGAGAAGAGAAGGGGCTAAGAGGGGGGCGAAAGAGTGGTAATATTGATAGGGGAACCCATCCGGGCCTGGGGCTGAGCGTTTCTTAGAAGATCTAATTATTCTCAGAACCTCTTCCAAGGAAAAAGGGGAGTTTAGAAAGTCCTGTTGCGCCCGCGAGAGGGCCGGGAGCTTGGCTTTTGCCAAGAAGGCATGAATAATGTCCGGGGAGGGTTGGGGCGTTTCAGGGTCAGAGTTCAAATTGTAGAGGTCGCTGTAAAATAGTTTAAATTGCTCAACTATTAAAATCAGGTTGTGAACCATTACACCATTAGGAGAGAGGATATACGGGATTTTACGTCGGGCCTCAGCCTTTTTTACTCTGTGGGCCAAGAGAGCACCCGCCCTATCCCCATGCCATAATATGCTGATCTGTTTTTTTTGAGACTATGTTCAACCTTGGAAAGAAGTAGGGTGCGTAACTGGTTCCAGGTACGGAGGAGGTCCGCAAGAACAGCAGGGGAAGGCGTAGCAGTGTATACGCCCTCTAACCGTTTAATAGTGAGAAGAAGGGAGTTTAGGGCTTCATTATGTAATTTCTTAGAATATGCTGCCAGCTTTATAAAATTTCCCCGGAGGATTGCCTTGTGGGCGTGTAATAGCCCACAGGTAACGGGATACGCAAGGACTGCACGGAACACAGAGGGTTAAACAAATGCAATTTTAATGCAACTGAGGGAAAAGAAGGGGAAGGTGCGGGAAGGTGTGCAAAAGTAAATACAATACATATAACCACTGTGCCTAGTCTGCAGCGAATGCAAGGTCTCTGAATGTCTTTAAATGAAGAAATGCAAAGTCTTTATCAAGTGAGACGCAGAGTGTTTGTTTTCTTTCTATTCCTTGTATATCGAACTGCAGAGTCTTTTCCTATCTGTCCCTAACTAAAACAGTGTGCACACTTTACTACAAGTTTTACTGCGAGGTACCTCGTTGCCGTTGGGGCCCATAATTCGCTGACAGGCGTGTGGAGTGCAGTCAGTCTTGGATCTCTGTCCTGGATCTCAGCTTGCACGTGCCGTCTGGCCCCTGACTCGACATCCAGTGTCTTTAGGTCTGTCTCTCTCTGCAACACACATGGAAGTGCTTCTTTCTCCTTCAGGAGACCCACCCATCCATCTCCTGGACTGTTCCATGTCATTCTCAGCAGCAGG
Organism: Allobates femoralis; assembly: GCA_033576535.1. Taxonomy (NCBI): domain Eukaryota; kingdom Metazoa; phylum Chordata; class Amphibia; order Anura; family Aromobatidae; genus Allobates; species Allobates femoralis. The sequence continues at coordinate 53,599 of JARQOC010000106.1, forward strand.
GGGTTTCTCTGCTATCCTTTCCTTTTTGGCAGCAGATGGCAGTATAACACAAAGAAGAGTCCACAAAACATTCCTTTAACCATATATATAAATGTTAACAGGTCTTACATTTCCCCCCCTCTTTAACATCGGCCGTCCCGGCCGATACTCTCTTGGGGCCCTCTGCACAGGAACACACGATGGCAACCTCTGCCGTGCTTTACAACCTGTTGCCTGGGAGTCAATGTCTTACAACCGACTCCATTGACAGAATACACAAATTCATCTGCCAAGTACCGATCAGGGGGAATACCAGCATTAGCCCGTTCAGTCCTACGTGGAGGTACGGCTAATTCACCAGATGCTGGTGCAGTAGCAGGGAGTACAATATCCTCGTCATCATCTCTGGAGATTGGTGGCTCATGCTCTGCAGGGGTGGCACCTGCATCTTGAACGGATGGGGGGTTGGACCCTCCCCAGTCTGTTGGGTTGGACGGGGTCCACCACCATTCTTCATCGTCAGAGCCCTCCTCGAGAGTAGCAGGAACGGGCACGGGCACAGTCCCCGAGTCGCTTTGTCCGGTCCTGTCTTCTGAATAGCAGGGCCTCAGCATGTTACGATGCAGGATGAGGGTGCCGCCTCCCCGCTCGCTTCTCACTTCGTACACTGGCCCATTGGGAGAGACTCTTCTGGTCACAATGTACGGCTCTGGTTTCCAGCGCTCACTCAACTTGTGTCTCGGGTGTTTCTCTGCAACTAGCACTCTGTCTCCTGGTAAGAACGGGGCCTCATGTACAGGTTCCTGCCGGGGGTATATCTTTTCTTGCAACCGCTTGGTGACAATTCGATGGATAGTCTCCAGCCGTCGACGGTGACAGTCAACCCAAGACCCTACGCTCTGACTTTCACTGATCTTGGGGGGAGCCAGGTTTAGTTCTTCAATGCCTCTTCCGGCTCTTCCGAACAATAGCACGTATGGGGCGTACCCAGTGGTGGAGTGGACACGGTTATTGTATGCCCATACGAGTCCTGCAAGATAACTGGGCCAGTGATTCTTACGATCATCTTCCAGTGTGCGTAGCATTTGTAGGAAAGTCCGGTTAAACCTCTCGCAGGCTCCGTTGCCCTGTGGATGATAAGGCGTGGTTCTTGACTTTTGCATCCTGTAGATCCTTTGCAGTTCTCTCATGACACTGCCCTGAAAGCAGGCCCCTTGATCAGAGTGTATCCTTTTAGGGCAGCCGTATACCCGGATAAAGTCATCACTGATGGCTCGAGCAGCCGATTCAGCCGTCTGATCTCTGGTGGGCGTCACAAGGCAGAACTGATAGCCCCGGTGGGAGTGGCCAATCTTCAGGTAATCGATCATAAGTACTTCCAATGGCTCTTTGGTGACAATAGTCTGTACTGGTGCTCGCTGTGGGAGAGCTTTATTTAACTCGCAGGAACGACACAGTTTACAGGCCTTCTCCACTGCCCGAAGCATCTGAGGACAGTACACTATTCTTTGCAACCACTGGTAAGTCTTGTCCGGCCCAAAATGGGCTCCTCTCTCGTGCGCTTCTCGGGCCAATGGTACTGCCATCTTCTGGGGTATCACCACTTGCCACCGTACTTCCAGCTCCGTAGCTAGGTGCACCTTCCGATACAGCATCCCTTCTTGCACCGATAGCTTGTCCCACTGGCTGAGAATCTGTAGGGCCGTGTGTGACAGCATGGCCCGTATTTCCTTCCTAGGCTTACCCTGCCGGATCACCCACTCTTTCACTTGAAGCAGTTCTGGATCAGATGACTGGATCTTCACCCATTCCTCTCTGGTTTGGCCAAGCAGGCGCGATGTTGTGCCCGACGTAATCTCCAGTATACAAGCCTCCACCACTTGGGCGGTGAATTTACTGAAGTCTGGAATTTCGTCTTCCTCTAACTGCTCGTCTCTTTCCCCCACTGGGGCTTCTGTGGTAACACGAGAGAGGGCATCCGCATTCTGATTTTCGAGCTTGGAACGGTACTGCACATGATAATTATATCTGGAGAGTCGTGCCAACCACCTCTGTTCCATTGCCCCCAGTTTGGCGGTGGAGATGTGAGCCAGTGGATTATTATCCGTATAGACTTCAATCTGAGCTCCCGTGAGATATTCAGAGAACCTTTCGGTTATTGCCCATACTAGTGCCAGTAACTCCAGACGAAAAGAACTATAATTCTCAGGATTGCGTTCGGCTTCTCGCAACGTCCGACTTCCATATGCAATCACCCGTTCAATACCGTCCTGTACCTGGGCCAGTACTGCACCCAGACCGTAGAGGCTCGCGTCTGTATATAACCGAAAGGGGAGGTTGTAGTCTGCATAGGCAAGCACAGGGGCGCTGACCAAGGCCTCTTTTAGTCGGTGTAAGGCTTCTGCTTGTCTTGGTCCCCAGCAAATTTTCTGTACCTTTGGTCCTTTCGCAGTTCCTCGGAGCAATTCATGCAAAGGTTCTGCCTCCTTCGCGAAGTCCTTGATGAAGCGACGGTAGTATCCGGCCAGTCCCAGGAAAGCTCGAACTTCTCTCACTGTGCTGGGTGTGGGCCATTGTAGCACTGCTCTCACTTTCCCATCGGATGGCTGCACGCCAGCCTCCGTCACCTTGTGCCCGAGATATTCAATCTCTTTTTGAAAGATCCGGCATTTTTTTGGTTTCAGTTTAAGCCCATGGTCCCGTAACCGTTGAAACACTTGACCCAGTTGTTCGAGATGTTTTTCGAAGGTTGCAGAGTACACTACGATGTCATCCAGATAAATCAACGTGACTTCAAAGTTCATGTCTCCAAGGCAACTCTCCATGAGGCGCTGAAAAGTCCCTGGGGCATTATTTAGCCCAAACGGCATGCAATTGAACTCGAAAAGTCCCATGGGCACAATGAATGCGGTCTTGGCCTTGTCTTTCTCTGCCACAGGGACCTGCCAATATCCGCTTGCTAGATCAAGGGAGGAGAAGTAGCGTGCCTTTCCCAGCGCAGACAGGGACTCCTCTATCCGGGGCAGAGGATAGGAATCACGAACAGTGCATCCATTAAGCTTGCGGTAGTCAACACAGAAGCGAGTAGACCCATCCTTTTTCTTGACCAGCACGATTGGGGCAGCCCATGGACTCTGACTCTCTCTTATCACCCTGCTCTTCAGCATCTGTGCCAAGAGCTCCTTCACCTCTTGGTAATATTTTGGGGGTATTTGTCTGTACCTTTCTCTGATCGGTGGTGCATCTCCTGTGGGTATTTCATGCTGAATCTTGTCAGTACAGCCGAAGTCTTCTGCATGACGGGAGAACGTGGCTTGATTCTCCCAGATGAAGTTTTCTATGACCTGGGCTTGCTCTGAAGCGAAGGGGGTCAGGTCCACTTCCATCTGTCCTAGGATAACTTGACTGTTCCACTGATCAGTGGGCTTCTCTTCTCTCTCTATAGAAACAGCCAAAGTCCAGGTCTCCCCTGCCATGGGCTTCAATTCAATCAATTCTGCGTTCGCCACCTCTTCAGGCGCCAGGTAGACATGGGCCAGAACAACTCCCGAGGTCAAGGTGTAGGCCTGTTCACCGGTGTTCACGCAACGGAAAGGGACTCTTCCATTTCTTACTGTTGCTAAAGTGCGAGCCACCAACGGTTCGTCTCCGTTCTCTTCACCACGGTAAGGTTCTACCAACACCTCCATCCCCTCGAGCATACGATGGGCCCCGACTGGCAAAGTGAGGACTGTCTCCCGATTTGGAGGTAGAGTAATTGTTGTCTGTCTTGGGACTCGAACCCTCCCCACTGGGTAGTGGCTCCCACCATTCCTCCACAGCCCCCTGGCACGGATAAGGTGTTGGAAGACCTTTTGAGCGGGCCCGTTAGCAGCAGTCATTTTCCAGTAATCACAGCCTTCCTTGTTGAAGAGCAACTGGTCTAGTTCCTTCAGGATGTTCATGCCTACGATAGCCGGCACTTCTCTGTCATACCGGCCCTCCGTTAACACGATCCCTTTTTGGCCTAAGTTCTGACCACAGGCACGTATGTTCATCCACACGACCCCTACAACTGGAATGGGAAGATTATTCACAGCCTTCAGTCTGATATGTGTCCTCTTATCAATGGATACAGTTTGTCCAAAGTGTTGATAGAAGAACTGTTCTGGCATGGTGGTCACTTGAGACCCAGTATCCATCAGGCATCTTACTGCTTTCCCTTCAAATTCGGCCGTGATTGTTGGCGTGCTGGCTGCTATATCTTCAGGGCGGTTGTTTTCTCTAAGCTCAGTTGGTCCCCCCCCCATGTGCCCGACCATAGAGGGAGGTACTAGTTTAACGGCGGTCTTTCTTGAGACATCCTCCTCTCCGGGCAGTGTCGTGATATATGGTCCCGATTTCCACAGTTCCAGCATTGGTAGTTTCTAGCGGGTCTGGATCGCCTCTGCTCGATCTGTCCCCTCTCTTCTCGATAGGTATACACGCGGGTACCCGGCCGCGGTGCTGCCGTTCGTACTTCTGACGCCGGGGCTTGCATATTCTTCAGCAACTCTTGTAGAGCAGTAACAGTCTCTTGTAACTGATCCACTTTAGCTTCAAGCTGGCTTGGTTCTCGGTTTCTCTCACTCGGGACTACTCTATGAGCACAAAATTCTCCCCCCGCGTTCTGCGGGTCGCAATTTTCAGCTTGTGTGCGGGAGACTGCTTCTTCCAGTACTTCCTGAAAAGTTAATTTTTTTTCTACCCTGAGCCGTTCACGGAGAGCACTTCTGATCTTGGGGTTATGTAATCCTCTGAGGAATTAATCTCGCAGGGTACGGTCAGCGTAACCAGGGGTCTGTGCTAGCTCTGGCTCTGCTGTAAGCATTTGTCTCATTATTCTCTGGAGGGCATTCGCATACTGTGGCAAGCCTTCCTCTTCACCCTGCAGCCGGTAGAACAGTTGTGCCTGCAAATCACCTGCTTCTGGCTTGCCGCCATACACCCTCTCCAGAATCTTCACCACCTGTTCTAACGTCTTTCTTTCACTCTCAGGGCGCAATAAAAGAGTCTCTTGAGCATGGCCCTCAAGGGCAATCAACAGTATCTCCCCTTGGTTTTCTGCAGTTACTCCTGCTACTTTCAACATGCCCCTCACTCTCTGCGCCCAGTCATGGAGAGGTATATTGTTGCCAGTAAATTTTGGTATATGGGTCAGCATAACACCCAGGGACAATTGCCTTGCTGGTATTCCCCTATCAGGTTGTATTGGAACATTTACATCAACAACATCCCTCTGTCCTTCCATTGTTCAGTACCAGCCTGCGTACCCTGCCGGCTACGCCAAGTGTAATAGCCCACAGGTAACGGGATACGCAAGGACTGCACGGAAACACAGAGGGTTAAACAAATGCAATTTTAATGCAACTGAGGGAAAAGAAGGGGAAGGAGCGGGAAGGTGTGCAAAAGTAAATACAATACATATAACCACTGTGCCTAGTCTGCAGCGAATGCAAGGTCTCTGAATGTCTTTAAATGAAGAAATGCAAAGTCTTTATCAAGCGAGACGCAGAGTGTTTGTTTTCTTTCTATTCCTTGTATATCGAACTGCAGAGTCTTTTCCTATCTGTCCCTAACTAAAACAGTGTGCACACTTTACTACAAGTTTTACTGCGAGGTACCTCGTTGCCGTTGGGGCCCATAATTCGCTGACAGGCGTGTGGAGTGCAGTCAGTCTTGGATCTCTGTCCTGGATCTCAGCTTGCACGTGCCGTCTGGCCCCTGACTCGACATCCAGTGTCTTTAGGTCTGTCTCTCTCTGCAACACACATGGAAGTGCTTCTTTCTCCTTCAGGAGACCCACCCATCCATCTCCTGGACTGTTCCATGTCATTCTCAGCAGCAGGGGGTTTCTCTGCTATCCTTTCCTTTTTGGCAGCAGGTGGCAGTATAACACAAAGAAGAGTCCACAAAACATTCCTTTAACCATATATATAAATGTTAACAGGTCTTACAGGCGAACCACAAAGTTTCAGAAGAAATATCATTTGTGTCATTGAGGCGGAAATAGTCCTTTATATGTCTGGAGATCTCGTCAGAAAAGGCTGTGGATGTCAAAAGGCGCTCATTGAGGGTTCAATGGGAGGGTGGGGAGGGGGAGAGGGAGTCGTCCAAAGAAAGTAGTATAGGGGCGTGGTCCGACCAGGTGATCAGATCAACGAGGCGTCTAGACATAGGGGGAGTAAAGAGTCATTGACCAAAAAAAAGTCAATTCTGCTAAATGTCTTAAAATGTGGGGAAAAAAAAGTGTAGTCTCGTTCTGTGCTATGTAGGTAACTCCATATGTCATGTAAATGAAAAGACGACAGTGTGGCACCGCATGGGTTAGTTATTATTATTATTATTAATAAGTATTTATATAACGCTATTAGGATACATGGTGCTTTATATTTTAGAGGGTAGACATAGAAAAGTGGTCGAAGACGACGACCACAAACAGCGACAAACGATGACAGATCACAAGTAGTAATACAGGTACAATGGGGCCGGGGATAATGTCCGCGAGGGCTCACAGTCTAAAGGGGGTGGGGAGGGAGACAATAGGAGGGGGACATGTGAGTTGGTGCAGTGGATAGGGTCTCAGTGTGTATTGTAGGCTTGTAGGAAGAGGTGGGTCTTCAGTTTTTTCTTGAAGGTTCCCAGGGTCGGGGAGTGTCTGATGTGGTGAGGGAGGGAGTTCCAGAGTCTGGCAGAAGCACGAGAGAAGTCTTGTGAGAGGTTGAGAGAAGGAGTTCTTGGGAGGAGCGCAAGCTGCGCGAAGGGAGGTAGCGGGAGACCAGGTCGGAGATGTAGGGAGGGGACAGGTTGTGGATGGCTTTGTATGTCAGGGTTAGGGTTTTGAAGCGAGGTCGCTGGGGGAAGGGGAGCCAGTGGAGGGCTCGGCGGAGAGGGGAGGCGGTGGAGTATTGGGGAGATAGGTGGATGAGTCGGGCAGCAGAGTTGAGGATGGTGCGGAGAGGATCAAGGGAGGTGGCAGGGAGGCCGGTGAACAGGAGATTGCAGTAGTCCAGGCGGGAGATGATGAGGGCGTGGACGAGTGTCTTAGTCGTGTTGTGGTCAAGGAAGGAGCGGATGCGGGCAATGTTTTCTAGTTGAAGTCGGCAGGCGATGGCGAGGGCTTGGATGTGGGGCTTGAAGGAGAGGGAGGAGTCGAGGATTACCCCGAGACATTTGGCATGGGGGACGGGTGAGAGGGAGCAGTCTTTAACGGTGATGGATAGGTCAGGAAGGGGGGGAGGGTTGTTAGGGGGAAAGACGATGAATTCAGTCTTGTCCATGTTGAGTTTGAGGAAGCGGGTGGAAAAGAAGGATGCAATGGCGGATAGGCATGGAGGAATTTTGGAGAGAAGAGAGGAGATGTCGGGGCCAGACAGATAGAGCTGGGTGTCGTCGGAGTAGAGGTGGTAATGGAGGCCGTGTGACTCGATGAGGCTGCCTAGGCCGAGGGTGTAGATGGAGAAGAGTAGGGGTCCCAGGACCGAGCCTTGGGGGACACCTACGGAGAGGGGGTGGGGCGAGGAGGTGGTGTGGGAGTGGGTGACACTGAAGGTCCTGTCCGTCAGGTAGGAGGAGATCCAGGAGAGGGCGAGGTCAGTAATGCCAAGAGATTCAAGAATTTGGAGTAAGAGGGAGTGGTCAACAGTGTCAAAGGCAGCAGAGAGGTCGAGAAGGATGAGGACGGAGTAGTGTCGTTTGCTCTTGGCGATCAGAAGGTCGTTAGTGACTTTGGTCAGGGCTGTTTCGGTTGAGTGTTGCGGTCGGAAGCCGGATTGTAGGCGATCGAAGAGAGCACAGGAAGAGAGGTGGGAGGACAGGTCGGAATAGACGTGTTGTTCAAGAAGTTTTGAGGCAAACGGGAGAAGAGATATGGGGCGATAGTTGGAGACTGATGTAGGGTCGAGGGATGGTTTTTTTAGGATGGGCGTGATTAGGGCGTGCTTGAAGGGTGAGGGGAATGTGCCGGATTTGAGTGATATGTTGAAGAGGTGCGTCAGGGCAGGGATGAGGACTGTGGTAATGTTAGGGATGAGGTGGGAGGGGAGTGGGTCCAGGGCGCAGGTGTGATAGAAGGGAGGAGAGGTGGTCCTCAGTCATGGGGTTGAAATTGCATTTGGGTGGGGGGGGGGGATGGGCTGGAGGTGGGATGGGGTGAGGGGAGTGTGGGTCGAAGCTTTGTCTGAGTTTGTCAATTTTGTCTTTGAAGAAGGTGGCGAAGTCGTCGGCGGAGATGAGAGGTGAGGGAGGAGGTGCAGGGGGGCGAAGTAAGGAGTTGAAGGTTTTGAAGAGTTGTTTGGGGTTGTGAGACAGGGCGGTAATTAGGGAGGAGAAGTATGCTTGTTTTGCGGAGTCAAGGGCAGTCTTGAAGGTATTGAGGGAACGCTTGTATAGGGTAAAGTGCTCTGCGGAGTGGGACTTCTTCCATTTCTGCTCGGCTGCCCTAGTCATCCGTCTGAGTTTTTGGTGAGGTTCGTGAGCCATGGTTGACGTTGTAATCGTGTTGTGTAAAATGTGAGCGGTGCAGCCTGGTCGAGGGCTGTGGTGAGGGTGGAGTTGTAGAGGGAGGCGGCGGAGTTAGCGTCGTGAGCAGAGGCCAGGTCATAGAGGGGGAGGGAGGATTCAGAAAGTGAATGGAAGTCAATGAGCTTAAGGTTTCTGCGGGGGTGGGGAAGTGTCCGGCGGGGGGGAGAGTGTGGTAGGGGGGAAAGGGACGAGAGGTCAGTAAATTGTAGTCGGAGTGGGTGAGGGTTGAGTGTGCGAGGTCGGAGAGGGAGCAGAGGCGGGTGAAGACAAGATCAAGTGTGTGGCCACCAGTGTGCGTGGGGGAGGAGATCCATTGGGAGAGGCCAAGAGAGGAGGTGAGGGATAGGAGTCTGGAGGCAGCGGCTGTGGGGGTGTCGATGGGTATGTTGAAGTCACCCATGACGATGGTAGGGATGTCGGAGGAGAGGAGGTGGAGGAGCCAGGTTGTGAAGTGGTCGAAGAAGGTAGAGGGGGATCCAGGGGGGCGGTAGACAACAACCAGTTGGAGGTTGCAGGGGGAGTAGATGCGAATGGAATGTGCCTCGAAGGAGGGGAGGGGGGTGGAGTAAGAGGGGAGAAGGAGCAGTCGCTGGCCAGAAGTAGGCCGACGCCCCCGCCGCGGGTGTTGGTGGGGCGGGGAGTGTGGGAGAGTGTGAATCCACCATAAGAGAGGGCGGCCAGGGAGGTTGTGTCAGACGGGGTAAGCCAGGTCTCCGTGATGCCGAGGAAGGAGAGTTTTCTGGAGATGAAGAGGTCGTGGATAAGTGTTAGCTTGTTATGGGCCGAGCGGGCGTTCCAGAGTGCGCTGGGTAGGAGGACAGGGGAAGCCGGGATAGGGGGAATGGGACAGAGATTGAAGGTGTTACGAGGGTTGGTGGTGGGCAGTTGGAGTGGGGTGGAGGAGAGTGAGGTGGTATGGTGGGGTGGGCCAGGATTAGGGGAAATGTCACCGGAGAGTAGGAGGAGCAGGGAGAGGGTTAGGAGGTGGGAGCAGGGGACCTTGCGTGGTGGGTGTGTACGTCTAGAGGTGGTGGGTTGAAAGTGGGGGAATAGTTCAGAGCATTGGGTGAGGTGGGTAGGAAGGATGGAGGATGAGAGTAGGATTTCTTTGCCCAGTGGGGGGATGGGTGGGGGTAGTAGGAAGTGGAGAAGGATGGGAGTGAAGGTGAGAAGGAGCGGAAACATGGTGGGGTGAGTAGGGGAGGAGAGGTGGGTAGGGTCAGAGGTAGCCGGGGATCTGGTGTGGCAAGGGTAAGTTCCTGATGGAGGGTGATTGGCCGTGGTTGAGGTACGGCCAGGTGATGAGGTGCAGTCCGGGGGAGGAGATGCAGTTCAGGGATAAGATGCAGGCTAGTGTGGGGATGGAACCAGGGGAGGGATGCAACTAGGGTTGAGACGAAGTGCAGCCACGGGTGAGATGAGATGAGGTGCAGCCACGGGTGAGATGAGATAAGGTGCAGCCACGGGTGAGATGAGATGCAATCACGGATGAGATGAGATGCAACCACGGATGAGATGAGATGCGGTGCAGCCACGGGTGAAATGAGATGAGGTGCAGCCACGGGTGAGATGAGGTGCAGCCACGGGCGAGATGAGATGAGGTGCAGCCACGGGTGAGATGAGATGATGTCGTGGGTGAGGTGGGTTGCAGCCGCAGGTAAGAAGCAGCCAGGAGGGTAGTGCAGCCAGAGGTGCAGTGCAGCCACGGGCGAGGTGAGATGCAGCTACGGGTGAGTAGCAGCCAGGAGGGTAATGCAGCCAGAGGTGTAGCGCAGCCAAGGGGGAGAGGCGGCCAGGAGGGTATTGCAGGCAGAGATGCAGTGCAGCCACGGGTGAGAGGCAGCCAGGAGGGTATTGCAAGCCGAGATGCAGTGCAGCCACGGGTGAGAGGCAGCTAGGAGGGTGTTGCAGGCCGAGATGCAGTGCAGCCACGGGTGAAAGGCAGCCAGGAGGGTAGTGCAGGCCAAGATGCAGTGCAGCCACGGGTGAGAGGCAGCCAGGAGGGTATTGCAGGCCGAGATGCAGTGTAGTCACAGGTGAGAGGCAGCCAGGAGGGTATTGCAGACCGAGATGCAGTGCAGCCACGAGTGAGAGGCAGCCAGGAGGGTATTGCAGGCCGAGATGCAGTGCAGCCACGGGTGAGAGGCAGCCAGGAGGGTATTACAGGCCGAGATGCAGTGCAGCCACGGGTGAAAGGCAGCCAGGAGGGTATTGCAGCCACGGGTGAGAAGCAGCCAGGGGGGTAGTGCAGTCAGAGGTGCAATGCAGGCAGAGGCACCGTGAGGGTGGTGGTGGCTCCGTGCGGGCAGAACGGAGGAGGCTGGTGGTCTAGGAGGTGAGGGACCTGGCCAGTGGTGAGGGGTTTCAACTGTGCAGCACCTGGGTCACCAGATTGCTGAGCCCCGATATTTGGTGAGGTCCTGTGGGCAGGAATGGGGGGCAGAGGTGCCTGGGATGCACAGCAGGGCCTGAGGTCGGGCCGGGAGCCGGGCACCGAGGGAGGTCCAAGCAGGTGATGGAGACCGGGGAGCAGCACAGGGGAGGAGGGGCAGATGTCCAGCACTCACCGCAGGCGCCCGATCAGTCCGCGGTGGGCAGAGTCTCCTGCCGGATCCCAGGTCTCCGCCGCAGGTGCAGGCAGCGGTGCGGGCCTGGACGGTCACCGGCGGGGGGAGGGACCTCGCCTCCAAACTCAGGCCTGCGGCTTCGGCCTGAGCACAGGGTCCCTCACACGCGCTCCGAGGGCAGGGAAGGCGCCCGGAGCGGTGAAGCTGTGCTCCTCCTGCGCTGAGGCAGGAGGAGCGGTCCGCGTGTACGGGGGGCTGCGGCGCGTCCCGCCGGTCCCCACGCTCAGGCAGCGAGGGACGGCGTGCCGGATGGGTCTCACCTTAGGAGGTGGGGAGGGAACGCTCAGGTCGGTTAAGCTGGCTCCTGGGCTGGGCTGGGTGCTGGGGCCATTGGTAGGGGGCGAGTCCTGGGTGTCCCACGTACGTGGGTGAGGGCACAGACGGAAAGCCCGGTAGATGGGCAGGTGCAGGGAACAGCGGCCGGTAGAGTGGGGTGCGGGCCACAGCTCCATGGCCAGCCTGTGCTCCAGATGGCGATGGATGGTGAGGAGTGCTTGGCAGCAAGTCCTCACTGCACGGTGGCGGCGGCGACTTGCCACAGTAACATCACACAGGTTCCCTCCCCACAACACACTGACTTACACTAGCACCTCTGGGCCAGGAGGGGGAGCACAACCTGCTCTCATATATACTCCAGCTCATGAGGAAGGAGTGGGAGTTTCAGTTTCTGGAAGAACTGAGAGAAGGAGATTGTGGTGTAAAGAAGCTGCATCAGGCTTCTCCACAATCTGCAACTCGATTCCAGGCCTAGCTAGGGTCTGAGGAAAGCAGCACTGAAAGACAGAGGAACACATCTGGGAGCTTGAGTGCCATCACCACTCGCCCCAGAAGAGGGCACAGAACGGAAACCGGATCCGGCACTGTGTCTGACACACACAGCACAGTGAATCCAAGAGTAGTGGAGTCTCTAGACCACCACAGTACCAGAGCAAAGCAACACGGCAGCGTCAGTACAGCACAGAAGACTCAAGTTGCCTAGCCAAGTGGTACCAGCAGAACAGAGAGAGAGTGAGATGGTCCCAGCAGCTCAGCTAGACGCAGCAGCCAGGACACACACAGCGCAGCACGAGGAAGCTGATGACCCGGATAGGGTGGGAGGAAAACCCGGCCCCTACAGACTCCGTGGACAATCTGCAATAACATCGCAGTAAAGCTTTGGAAACTACAAAATGTGAATGTGTGATCCTTAACCCGTCTCCACTATTCACCTCCATCATAGACTTACCAACACTGCCCCGGGGAACCCAGTTCTGCCCACGGGAACTATTCCATCTCCACTGCTATTACATCATCCCCGGAGGTTCTGCAGCAGCGGCAGCCCCATCAGTGGCTGCACACAGTGGGTGGCGTCACGATTGACATCCCCTGTAAATGCACCCTTTTATTTGCCAGGGCCCGGGACACGGTCCGAACCAGGACCTCGTGACATTCCCCCGAAGCAGACATGGTCCGGCACTGAGTACCCTCGTCCCAGTGGGCTCGACAACAGAGTAGGAGAGAGGTCCGTCCTATAGTCCGAAGGGAAGGAGCAGTCAAGAGATTTGGATAGGGGGGCATTGAAGTCTCCTGCTATCAATCTGTGTCCTATAAGAGAAGGCGATAATTCTTCTAAGAGACCTCTAATGAATTTAGCTTGTCGCACATTCGGGGAATAGACAGAAAGCAGGGAGTACACCCAGGGGTGAACCTAGCCTCTCTGCTGCCTGAGGCGAACTGCAAAACGGTGCCCCCCCCCCCCCACCCGCTAGAAAAAAATTTTAATTGATAAAAATAAATCTGGTTCCTACAGATTTATATTTATCCTGTAAAAATGAGCAAAATAGTGGACATTTTAGTTTACTGAAACAGAAAAAAAAGATGTCCACACAAAGATGTCTGCGCCATCACACGCACATACAAGAACCACACAGAAGAATCCAGAACAAGGATCATTAATGGCAATGGCAGCTTGGCACAAGCATTTAGACACATAATGACAACTGGCAGAGCCGTGGTCCTGCAGGCAGAACTGATTGCCAACCTCTGGCACACGCCTGCAAAACTCTGGACCGCTGCCTGGCACTGAATATTCAGACAAGTCGCCATGCCGCACCTTCCACACAACACAGGTAAAGACCTGCAGTCTGAGCATCAACAAGCCGCCACTGCACTAAGTTGGTAAAATGGCGCTTCTTCTCCATCCAACAGACCACACTTACTCCCTAATTGCTTAGCCAATCACAAACGCCACACACGGGGCTGTCTTTATGTAATTAATAACAGGGTCCTTCCTATTGGGTTGAGCAAAGGATATGGGAGCAGGAAGGGGGAAGAGCACCACCGACCAACCGCTGCTCAGGAGAAAGATGGCTGGATGCCTGAATGTACCGAGGGGCAGCACTGGACCTGGTGTGTAAGGGTGGTTTCACATCTGCATTCGGAACGCAAGCGTAACAGAACGCAGCCAAACGCTGCGTTCCTATGTTTAACATGGGAACGATTCCGTTTGGATGCGCATAATTTATACGCTCTCCTCCGCCCTCCAAATGCAATATGTTGCATTTTTTGTGCGTTCACAGGTGCTTGTTTTATCAGCAAGTGCCCACGAATGCACAAACAATGCATGGATCTCAATGGATCCGCACTGTCCTCCGCATGGCAGCGCAGGAGAACGCTGCGGATCACATTGAAATTTCGTCGTCGGCGGCTGGGAGGTGGAGGATCTCGCCACAGATCTCCGCCTCCCGGCCGCCGTCGAGATCACTGATTGGCTGGCCGAGCACCATACTGATGAGAATCTCCTCTGCGTTCACATCAGTATGGCAGCGTTTGCCCTGCGTTTGCATGCCCTGCGCATGCAGACACAAATGCAAATCTGAAACCAGCCTAAGTTATGGCCAATCAGTCCTGCAGCAGAGGGACAATGCATCCTGCATCATAGAAATCATAGGGCCCCATAGCAGAAGTTCTAATTGGGCACCCCTCAACAAAAGCAATATTTGGCTGGGTCACATAGGTACATCTCTCTCAATATGTCAGCCTTTACAAAGTAATTTTCCTCCTACTGAAGCCCCTAGATTCCCCTTTCATTGCCCCTCTAAAGTGTGATGCCAACAAAAGTGCCCCACAAACACTGTATGATCCCCCACAGTGCATTCCTCCACATGCACAGTATGATGACCCTACTGCACCTCCTGCAACTACCCCAGTACAGCATGATCCCCAACTATGACCGCCGCCCAGCCCTCCATATAGTATAATGGACCTATGTACAGTATAATGGCCCCCAACATAGCCCTCAAATAGCCCTTCATAAAGTATAAAGGCTCCCTTGTAGCCTCCAAGTATTATCATGCCTCCCACAGAGCCCTCCAAATATTATAATGGCTTCCAAATAGTATAATTTGCTCCATATAATATAATACACCCCCATAGTATTCCACATAGTATACCGCATTCCTCCATATATTATGCACCCCCATAGTCTTCTATAAAATAGAATGCACCCCCCACAGTACTCGATATAGAAAAACGCACCCCCACAGTCCTCCATATAGTATATTGCACCCCGTAGTCCTCCAAATAGCATATTGCACCCCCACAGAATTCCATAGAGAACAATTCACCCCCACAGTACTTGATATAAAATAATGCACCCCCACACTCATCCATGTAGTATAATGCACCCCACAGTCCTCCATATAGAATAATGCAGCCCCACAGTCCTCCATATAGAATAATCACCCCCACAGTCCACCATATAGATTAATGCACCTCCACAGTCCTCCAAATAGTATAATGCACCCCACAGTCCTCCATATAGCATAATGAACCCCCACAGTCCTCCATATAGCATAATGCACCCCCATATTGCATACTGCACTCCCATAGCTCTCCATACAGCATATTGGACCCCCATAGTCCTCCATATAGTATAATGCACCCTCATAGTCCTCCATATAGTATAATGCATCCCCTATAGCCTTCCTTATAGTATAATGCACCCCCATAGTCTTCCATATAATATAATGGGCCACAATAGTTCTCCATATAGTATATTGCACCCCCATTGTCCTATATTATATTGTACATTACATAGTTTCCCATCAGTGTACTCACTAAAAAAAACTATTAAAAAAATAAAAAGTAAATACCTCTTCTCCTCAGCATCTCCTCTGCCGCTCTGCACGTCTCAGCACAGTGGCGCTAAGTGATGACATCATTGTTCCCCGCCGTGCTGAGCTGCAGAGGGGTGGACAGCGGTGGCAAGGACTTGGGAGAAGAATGCTGCCGGCAGAGGCGGCCGGGACTATAGGAGCAGCATGCTCGGGGGGCCACCACTGGTACACACATGGCTCCGCTCCGTACACCTAGTACACACTCAGCTCCGTACACCACGTACGCCTCGTACACAAGCGGCTCTGCTCAGTACAACTCGTACACACACGGCTCTGCTCCATACACCTCGTACACAAGCGGCTCTGCTCCATACACCTCGTACACAAGCGGCTCTGCTCCATACACCTCATACACAAGCGGCTCTGCTCCGTACACCTCGTACACAAGCGGCTCTGCTCCATACACCTCGTACACAAGCGGCTCTGCTCCGTACACGTTGTACACATGTGGCTCTGCTCCGTACACCTCATACACACTCGGCTCTGCTCCGTACATCATTGTTCCCCGCCGTGCTGAGCTGCAGAGGGGTGGACAGCGGCGGCAAGGACTTGGGAGCAGAATGCTGCCGGCAGAGGCGGCCGGGACTATAGGAGCGGCATGCTCGGGGGGCCACCACTGGTACACACATGGCTCCGCTCCGTACACCTAGTACACACTCAGCTCTGTACACCACGTACGCCTCGTACACAAGCGGCTCTGCTCCGTACAACTCGTACACACACGGCTCTGCTCCGTACACCTCGTACACACTGGGCTCCGCTGCGAAAGCCTCGCACACACGGCTCTGCTCCGTATGCCTCGTACACACGTGGCTCCGCTCCGTACACCTTGTACACTCTCGGCTCTGCTCCATACACCTTGTACACACTCGGCTTCGCTCCGTACATCTCGTACACACGCGGCTCCGCTCCGTACACCTCATACACACTCGGCTCTGCTCCGTACACCTCGTACACACTCGGCTCTGCTCCGTACACCTCGTACACACGCGGCTCTGCTCCGTACACCTCGTACACACGCGGCTCTGCTCCGTACACCTCGTACACACGCGGCTCTGCTCCGTACACCTCATACACACTCGGCTCTGCTCCGTACACCTCATACACACTCGGCTCTGCTCCGTACATCATTGTTCCCCGCCGTGCTGAGCTGCAGAGGGGTGGACAGCGGCGGCAAGGACTTGGGAGAAGAATGCTGCCGGCAGAGGCGGCCGGGACTATAGGAGCGGCATGCTCGGGGGGGCCACCACTGGTACACACATGGCTCCGCTCCGTACACCTAGTACACACTCAGCTCTGTACACCACGTACGCCTCGTACACAAGCGGCTCTGCTCCGTACAACTCGTACACACACGGCTCTGCTCCGTACACCTCGTACACACTGGGCTCCGCTGCGAAAGCCTCGCACACACGGCTCTGCTCCGTATGCCTCGTACACACGTGGCTCCGCTCCGTACACCTTGTACACTCTCGGCTCTGCTCCATACACCTTGTACACACTCGGCTTCGCTCCGTACATCTCGTACACACGCGGCTCCGCTCCATACACCTTGTACACACGTGGCTTCACTCTATACACCTCGTACACACACGCCTCCGCTCCGTACACCTCGTACACACGCGGCTCTGCTCCGTACACCTCGTACACACGCGGCTCTGCTCCGTACACCTCGTACACACGCGGCTCTGCTCCGTACACCTCGTACACACGCGGCTCTGCTCCGTACACCTCGTACACACGCGGCTCTGCTCCGTACACCTCGTACACACACGCCTCCGCTCTGTACACCTCGTACACACGCGGCTCTGCTCCATACACCTCGTACACACACGCCTCCGCTCTGTACACCTCGTACACACATCTCTGCTCCGTACACCTCGTACACACACGGCTCCACTCTGTACACCTCGTACACACTCGGCTCCACTCTGTACACCTCGTACACACTCTGCTCTGCTCCGTACACCTCGTACACACACGGCTCCACTCTGTACACCTCGTACACACTCGGCTCCACTCTGTACACCTCGTACACACACGGCTCCACTCTGTACACCTCGTACACACACGGCTCCACTCTGTACACCTCGTACACACACGGCTCCACTCTGTACACCTCGTACACACACGGCTCCATTCTGTACACCTCGTACACACTCGGCTCCCCTCTGTACACCTCGTACACACTCGGCTTCGCTCCGTACACCTCGTACATACACAGCTTCACTCCATACACCTCATACACACGCACCTCCACTCTGTACACCTTGAACACTCAGCTCCAGTCCATATACCTCATACATACACAGCTCTGCTACATTAATTTACACTGTAAAGCCTCAGCCCCACACATAAACTTCACCTCATCCAGCACCATGGTGGAGTCCTGGCTGCATACTGAGGAGCTGATCATGTGACCCGCCTGACTCCTCCCCTCCTTTGACATCATCACAGGTCCTGTCAGCGCGAGGCACAGTGAAGCATGAAGCCGGCTCACACAGCCGGCTCACACAGCCGGCTCACACAGCCGGCTCACACAGCCGGCTCACACAGCCGGCTCACACAGCCGGCTCACACAGCCGGCTCACACAGCCGGCTCACACAGCCGGCTCACACAGCCGCACGGGGGGGGGGGGGTTTGGAGACCGCGGCCGCTAACACAGCTCACACTGCCACACTGGAGGGGGGGGTGTTTGGACACCGCGGCCGCTGCCGCTGCGGCAGGAGATGCCCCGCCAGCAGCCCCAGATACGCCAAGCCTGGTCGCAGCGTCGGCGGCCAGGACTGTATGAGCGGCATCTGCAGGGTGCCGCACTACCACCAGCTCCTGAAGACGCCGCCCCATGTCTACCAGCAGAGCTCGCCGCCTGAGGCTGACACTTCATGTCGCCTCATGGATGGTGCGGCCCTGAGTACACCACATTATTAAGGCGACAGGTGATCAGGACAAATCTACCTTCAGAGATCACCTTAATCAGTTCAAAAACAAGGCATTGGCAAAGAATTGATGTGTGTAAAAATGTGATGCAACCCTGTGATTATCCTCCCCCAGAAGGTGCGTCTCCTTCAGGAAGACTATGTCAGGGCAAGACTTGTGCAGCTGACCGCGGAGCAGAGCATGCTTCTGGGGGGAGTTCAATCTGTTTACATTCAAAGATAAAGCAACAATCGGCATAGTGAAAACAATAGGGTAAATGCAGAAAATATACTCAATATGAATACATAATAATAAAGGATGCTGGATAGGAAGAAAAAAATAAAGGAGCTGAGGGGAAAACAGACAGTAAAAATCAGAACAACCACCAGCATGGTACCCATGCAGGGAAAAAAAGAACCAAAATAGAAAAGAACCCCCCTCACAAGGGGGGGTACAAATGGACGCCTTAGAGCGGTCAACCCAGAGCGAAAAATACGCTCAGTGGGGCAACAATCCCAGTAAGAGGTGGAGGAAAGGAGAGAAACAAGAGTAGGGGAGAAGTGGAGGTATCAGAGGTAGGATTGGAGGCAGACGAGAGGAAAGAGAGAAGGGAGTATGGAGAGTAAGGTGCTATGGGGAAAGGAGAGAGGAAGGGGGAGAGCAGGGAGAGGGAAGGAGCATAGAGTAAGAAAGAAGAGGTAAAGAGAAGGGAATCAGAATGATGAAAAGGAGAATTAGGAGCAGAGGAGAAGAGACAAGGGAAAAGCCTGGGAGTCAAAAGGGCCCAGGAAAAAAGATCCCAGGGCAAAGTGAACATTCTCAGCAGTGCTCATGCGTTCAGGCAACGTCCCACTCCGGGTCTAGCTTCCTTCCGCGGCGTTTTCCATCGCGGGAACGCGTTGAAGTCGGGAGAGCCGGTTCGGATAGGAGGCCCCAGTCAATCAGCAGCTTTTCGGCCTGAGCTGGTAGGAGGCACACATGAGAAACGTCGCCCTTACGTACAATCATTTTGGTTGGGTGGCCCCATTTATAAGAGATCTCCTTTTCTCTCAACAGCGTTGTATACGGCTTGTAGGCACGTCATAGCGCAAGGGTGCCCGGTGATAAGTCAGGAAAAACAGCTATCCCAGTAAAGTGTTCTGGAAGTGTAGGGGCCTTCCTGAGGGCTTGCAAGAAGTCATCCTTAGTTTCGTAAAAATGGACTCTCGCTAGGACGTCTCGAGGAAGATCTGCGCGGATACCAGGAGGTTTAGGGACCCGATGGATGCGATCTATTTTAAGATCACGTCTGTCCAACTCTGGAAGCAAAGACGCCATGAAGTCTTGGAGAAGGGAACGCAAATCAGACGTGGGGATCGTTTCGGCGACGCCTTGGAGTCAGACGTTGTTACGCCGGTGCCGATCCTCCAGGTTGCAGTTCTTGGCCTGAACCTTTACCACTACTTGCTGTAAGGTATCGTGATCGTCCAGGAGAGAATTATTAGACCGGATAAGTTCAGTCATCTTAGTCTCTAGGTGGTCTGTGCGGGAGCCCAGATCCACCACCTCCCTCTTTAAGTCGGCCACTGCGCCTCGTATATCCTCCTGTATGGAGGAGCGGAGCTCTGAGAGCATTTCTCTCATGAGGGAATGAGTGATGGGACCCTCCGCTGCTTGTGAAGAGACAGATAATGCTTGTGCCTGGTTTTCTTGGCGGGAAGCACGAGCTGCACGAGGGGAGGGGGGGGCCATATTGGATGAGCTCTCAGAAGAAGCATGGCCTGAGATGAAAAAGTCTGATACCCGCTTGGGCATGAGGGGCTGCTGTGCTTTTACCTTTCCCATCGATGCAGACAGACTTCAGCCGCAGATTGCTGTGCATCAGAAGATCAGAGCACTGCAGAAGGATGATTTATTGCCGCTTTAGTGCCCTGGGATCCAGGAGCTCCTGGATTAAGCAGCCTCTGCCATGAGCTGCAAGGCCACGCCCCTAAATGAGGAACCTTGATCAGTCAATACCTGTTCTGGATACCTGTGTGGTCTACAGAAGTAGGCTTGAAATGTTTTTGCATCTGTTTCAACTGTCAAGTCCTTGACTGGAGCTACTACTAAAAATCTTGAGTAGTGATCTACCATTGTTAAAGGGAACCTGTCTGGTGGTTTATGTCCCCAGAGCTATCACTATCTGTACGTGTAGCTTTATAATACTATTCTAATCATCCTTGTCTAAGCTCATAGTATAATGTAAAAGGTGGAAAAAAAGTATTTATGCACTTACATTTCAGTCTACACCTTGGAGGAGGGAGACTGTCTGGCAAGATAATAGTTAACTCAGGCAGGATAATAGTTAACTCACTATTAACTTGCATGGCTAAAGGACCTGTGTGATGTAACGATCATGTGACCATAGTGGGCGAAGCTAAGCGAGAAAACTCATATTATGTTATAGGGACTTAGCTCCGCCTATGGTAGTCACAAGGTTATGACATCACATCGGATCTCCCAACATGTTCTAACATAAGGCTCAAATGTTAACTATTAACCTGCCAAACAGTTTCTATCCTCGAAGCTGGAGACTGACTGGCTCATTTCATAAGGAAATGTAAGTGTTGTGAGGCACAGCTGGCATGGTAACATGGCCGTGGGTGCATCACATGGGTTATCGGCTTAGGATCCTGTTCACATGAGCCAGTTTTCCTGTGTGTGAGTGCTGTAAATCTGTCCAGTTCACAGTAGGTTAAAAGCTGAAGGATTCATGAGACCAATGAGCGGCTGAGAGAGCAATGGGTGCTAAATGCTAAGAGCCCAGGTGTGGGTGTGGCAGGTGGGTGTGGCAGCTACGATAAGAGCCAGCCAGGTGTATGTGTGAGTCAGACTACAGATGAATGGGAATCAGAGCAGTCCTGAGCTCTGCGATGTGAGGACGTGAAGAGAGCCTGCCAGCTCCATACCGGTGGCCGGGAACGGGTTGTCATGGCTCCTAGAATGGGGAACCGTGGCTAATCCAGGAGGACGCTGGTCCAGACGTGGGGAAAAACACGTCCGGAAGGAGCCCTTAGGGGATGTCTGGTATACCCCGGTAACTCAGGTTGCTAGACCCAGTTTGGTGCCCCGGTAAGCTAGCAGACCATGTATGCAATGGTGGACTGAGTGCCATTTACAATGCCAAGTGGCGAGAGAGGACAATGGGAGTTCAGTTCAGTCTGTGGGAGTGACCCAGCGAGTGTGGGTGTGAACCTGTAGCCAGATGCAGGGGTTAAGAGGGCTCCTGGAGTGGGGAAACAGGGCTGATCCTGGAGGGTGGTCGACTCAGACGTGGGGCACAGTCGTCGACCTGGAGACCTTACTGAGTATGAAGATTTGGTGGCGGCTGGTGGCCTGGCCACGTGGTGAGGAGGCCTTGGTGACGCATAGTTTACTCGGTGACTCAGGTTAGCCAATCCCTGTTCTGGACCCAGAGGAGCCGCAATCCATGGATGTATTATGATGGGCTGTGAGCGTGTGTGAGGATGTATGTGATCCATGCATGAGACATGATGGATCATATGCGGTGTGTAGTTGAGTCGGTCGACAGGGGATGGGGTACTCGGGTATCGGGGCTGATGGTGGCTTCGATGGGGGATCACGGCTGGTCGATTCCCGGTCCCGTGCCCTGGACCTTCAATGGCGGGGAACAGTGGGGGATAAGGGGGTTGTTAATGTGACGCCACTTATGGTTCCTGGTAACAGGTATACCAGCGCTGCAGCCGGCCGCTGAGGTGATGGTGGGTGCAGCAGAGTGTGGTACAGCTCCCCACAGGTGGAGCTTTACCTCAGGGCAGCGGGGAAGGATGAGGGGAGTAGTAGTTGCATCTTTGCAGACAGGGCGGTGAATTGCGGCGGTTAGACAGGCACACAGACACACAGGGATTGTTGTTTCGGTGCCTTTTACTGGTGACAGGGTAACAGGTACAGTCCAGAGTAATAATCAGGTCCCGGGTGCAACTTGGGACTTCCACCTCAGAAATTTATGAGGCTTCCTCTGTGTCTGTGCTCTGTGGTTTGGGGTAAGTCCTGCCTGAGCCTGAACCTACCACTTCTTCCCTCTCTCTCGGCTTTGTCCTAAACTGACAATGAGGTCCTTCTGCGGGTCCCTGTTTCTCCTATGGCCCCTGGTCCTATGCTTGGTCAGTTTAGCGTCTCTTACTTGTTCTCTTCAGGGGTGAACTTCTCCTGAGTCTTCCGGGCTTTTGCTGTAGCAGTAAATGGTATCAGCATCGGACTCCGGTGTCCGGGTGTACTAAAGGGCTACAGCAACTGGTTCCCATTTCTTGATTCCCTGTTTCTTCTGCTTGCCTCCGACCCTTTCCCTGGGGTGCAACACAGCGGTCAGTGGTTCCTGGTCCTGGGCCTTGATCTCTCCCAGCGACCAGCTCCTCACTCCTCTCTCCTCAGACTCTCTCCTCAGACTGACTAACTGGACTGACTAACTCCTCCCCTCAGGCCTGGATGTTTTTTAAAGGGGAACTGGCTTAAGGTAGCCAGTAGAGCTCCCCCTTCAGGTCTGGGGTGGAAGGTGTGGTGTGCTGTGCGAACCAAGGTGTAATTCCCTCCTTGCACCGGTGGATCCTGTGGTAATCCCCCGCAGGGGTGCCACGTGCCCCCTTGTTAAATACAGTCCTCCGGAACTGAAACATTTTTCAACAAACATAACATCAATAATTATTTACATTTAACAATTGAACAGAGTCTTAAAAATGAAAAATTTACAAATACCAGGTATAAATAGGAAAAACGGGTAACCAGTCCATACAGCGCTAGTCCATCCGCTGCAGGCTGTTTAAAGGGGTGTTTAAACGGGTGTGACTCACCGTAGCCGGGGGGTACACGTAGCGTGCGCTGTTTCTCCTCCAGTCACGGAACCGCGCCTGTGGTGGTGTAGGCCCGGTGGTCCAGATCAATAGGGGAATGGCGGAACAGTAGGGGTGATTTGTCTTCGTGACGCCACCTGCGGGTGTTCTGGTAACTTTACCAGCGCTGCGGATTCTCCGGGGGATGTTAAGCAGCGAGATGAGCGGGAGTCCCCGGAGTCGGGAGCTGCGCAGGATGTTGTGAGGCAGCTGCAGGGTGCTGCGCGCTGAATCCAGGAGTAACGTACAACCACACAAAGTCTCTTTTAGGTACCTTTACTGGGTGGTAATCAGGTACACTCGGACCGGGATAGTGGAGTCGGCACTTCTGGAGGTTCACAGCAAGCAGTGTTAGGCTTCCTTTCTCTAGTTCTGGTGCTAAGGTCGGGTGGATGTGGAATCCAGCCGGACCGGGCAGTGTGTTCAATGGAACTCGCTTCACCTGGTTAACAGCACTGAGGGCACTGTAAAAGCGTCCGAGCAGGATCAGTACTCTTCCCTGGGCCTTCGTGGATGGGTGCATCAGGTGGAACAGGTGGCTAAACCTCCTGTTGATGGTGCTGGTTATCTGTGATGGCTTGGTGGCTCACACAGCTTCGGTTCCAGTAACCGGTTATTAAGGAAAGAGTCAGATTAACTCTGTGTTCCTGAGAGGTGTTCTCCTTCTTCCTCTTATCCCAATTGCAGGGATTTCCTCACTTGCTAGCAGGCTGGTTGGACCTAGTGTGTTCCTCATAGGGTGGAGGTTTCACACAGGCTGGCAGCTCTTGTAGCGACTGCACACACTCTGCAGTTTCTCCCTCCAAGACTCTATTTATAGGGGGAACTGGTTCAAAGTCACCAGTGGAGCTCCCCCTAGAGGCTCGGCGCGAAACCAGGTGTTCTAAGGTGTTGTGGTGTTTGTGGGTTTTGCTTTGCTGTTACTTACTTCATTTGTGCCCCAAGGGTTCTGTGGTGCCCAACAGGTGCCAGGGTGCCACAGGTGTTTGCCACTACCAGTCCTGTGGCTATGGTCCATTTTTGAAAATAAGAAAAGGGGAAATTCAAGAAGTCCAACAGGTAAAGTCTCTGTGGCTTAAAGGTCAACACCACAACAAAAAACAATACGGGTGCCTCGGCGTAGGAGTCCTAAGTACTGCAGGGGCCTCTACCGGGTCATAAGCGCTCTAGGCCTCCTGGCCCTGGGGTCACCTATTGGCCAAGATTTTGCTCTCCCTATTCAGCTCCTTACGCCAACTCCTCTCACCCCTCTTACTGGTGTTGTGTACCTGGTCTGGGTTGGTTTTACCTACTCTTCACCATTTTCTGTACATTAGCACTAATAACATTTTTAATAACAGCAGGTATACTTGGATTCTTCCCGTCCGGGAGGCGCATTTCTTGTAACGTTTCAATAAACATTGACTATAATTTAGTCCATCTCGGCCCAACGTGGATGGGTTTTCAAGTCTCTGATGGTATCCTGTTGTCTCTGTTTACACTGGTAGAACAGCATCCTCAATTCCGACTGTGTCCATTTTTCAAAGACAGTTTTTAGCTTATCAAACACTTTAGCAGCAGAGCCCTTGTCAGCATCACTCCAGGACTCAGCCTCCAGCTCTGCTGCACCTGTTAATTGTCCCAGCACAATGGTGGCCCGCTGCTTCTCTGTCATCGTATACATGTCCAGCATTGCATACATCTTTTGTTTAAAGGCTGCTAAGGTACCGGATTTGCCTTCATATGATGGTAACCATTTGGCACCCGGTATATACGGCAAGGTTATTAGCATTATTTGGGCCGCTGCTCTAGGTGCTGCGTTCCGGACATCTTCCCCGTTAGGGACCTGTACATCATCCGAGTCACTCATGATGGGGTCCCCCTAGTTAATCGCTGCCAACCGGTGAGATGAAACAAACTTTCCCGGTCGTCGTCGGCTCTGCAGAGGGAGCGGAACACCTCAGGTATTTCCGCAACTGTGGGCTGCGCTTCGTTGGTCTCCGGTAGAGTGAAGGGGGTGGGGCTTATTTTCCCACTCTTTTCTACCCGCGCTGTGGCACAGCTTAATTTCTGTAATGGCGGCTGGTTATACAGTTAATGAAGTTCAGTTCTTGGCACACAGTACCCGGTTTTACTGGGCAAGGGATCCTGTTTGTGACA
The DNA here is from genome assembly GCA_033576535.1 of Allobates femoralis. NCBI lineage: Eukaryota > Metazoa > Chordata > Amphibia > Anura > Aromobatidae > Allobates > Allobates femoralis. Next base: position 78,830 of record JARQOC010000106.1, read on the forward strand.
CCAGAAATGAGGCGGTCGACAGGGGATGGGGTACTCGGGTACCGGGGCTGATGGCAGCTTCGATGGGGGATCAGCGTCTCTTACTTGTTCTATTCAGGGGTGAACTTCTCCTGAGTCTTCCGGGCTTTTGCTGTAACAGTAAATGGTATCGGCATCGGACTCTGGTGTCCGGGTGTACTAAAGTGCTATAGCAACTGGTTCCATTTTCTTGATTCCCTATTTCTTCCGCTTGCCTCCGACCCTTTTCCTGGTGTGCAACACAGCGGTCAGTGGTCCCTGGTCCTGGATCTCTCCCAGTGACCAGCTCTTCACTCCTCTCTCCTCAGACTCTCTCCTCAGACTGACTAACTCCTCCCCTCAGGCCTGAATGTTTTTTAAAGGGGAACTGGCTTAAGGCAGGCAGTAGAGCTCCCCCTTTAGGTCTGGGGTGGAAGGTGTGGTGTGCTGTGCGAACCAAGGTGTAATTCCCTCCTTGCACCAGTGGATCCTGTGGCAATACCTCGCAGGGGTGCCACATAGTATTAAAGTGTTGTGCTGGGTAAATAAAGCCAGGTGGCTAGTACCGCCATTGGGACCCACAGGGCCCATTGATAAGAGGAGATGAATAGATATTGTAAATGCATGTGTAAAGTCTAGATAGGCCGGTGGCCGTGACCACCATTGGAGCTGTCGTTAGTGCTCCGAGGGTTTAAGGGAGATGTGGTTACAGGTACCGGTGACTGTAATGGTACCTTTACACGCCGCCACAACAGGATGCATACAACCCGCTACAGGCTACAAATGTGGCTTGTCGCGCCAATATCGCCCGTAGTAGCGGCGTCTGAAGACGGGACGACACAGCCGGCTACAGATACCTCTGCATCCGTGCACTGCCCATAAACAGATGGCAACATCGCCGATTGTAGCGAGCTGTATCGGCGTGTAAAGAACCCACAGAAGGCAACTCGGGACACCCGGCGATGTAGCTGCAATGTGGCTAAGGCGTCACCCATGCTCCGTGATACCGCGCCCCTTCAGCGATCATTGGTGGAAGATGCTGCGTTACGATTGGCCCTTGCCTCACAGCCCTCCATCTTGGATGAGCTGTCCCTTCAGCACTACACATACGCGCCGTATGCACGATCAGATAGTAGTACAATTACGCGGACACACACTTGAACGTAAAATCATAAATGGCCCATGATCTACATACAGTGTGCACATCCTATCAACATGATAACGAATAATGCTGTACACAGCGCACAAGTGTGTGTTACGTACCGCTCTGGCTTATTGCACAGCAGCTGCCGTAGAAGTGTTCCGGGTCTGGCAGTGCGCGCAGGGCGCACACAGATGCACACAATCCCATAGCACTTCGGAGGAGATTACCCAGTCGACAGATGAAAGCCGTGTTATACGGGCTGCACTGTGGGTCTTCTGCAGTAGGGGCCGCATAAGTGTGTCGGGCGAGTCTGCGTGTTGGGCTACTTATAAAGGTGCGTCACCCCGACAGCGGCCGTAATGACGTCATGACGTTGGTTTCATTTTCACTCTGCCTGCAAGGTGCCAGCCCCGCCTCTGCACACACCATAGCAGTCATGGCAGCCGTGCACCGCGCCGCAACATGGGGGATGGCGGAGCTGATCATCCTCATTGATCACTGCGACCGTCGGGACTATTGGGGCCACCATCCCCACCGGCACCCCAGGCTGCGCAATCGGTGCACCGTGCGGCGGATACAGCGGGCCCTGCTCTGCCAACTGGGGGTACAGAGGACAGTCAAAGCGATCCAAAAAAAGATCGCTGACCTGAAGCATAAGTGCCCAGGTCGCATACTGGACATCCGTGCCAGGATTGCCAGGCTGCGTGGTGAGTAATTGTTGCCCCCAAACACACACCGCCACATGTGCATGTCCCACAATACACAAAAAATGATGGAAAAATATGACAAGGGACAGTGTGGCCTACACAATCAAACACATCTTCACAGTGTTGTGCTCATCCAGTCAGGCCTAAAAGTGTCTCACACGCACAGTCCATGCATACAACATGAGTGTATGCATCCAGCATCACCTGGTTGATGCTAAGTAAGGCTGGGGTCACACACACAGATATCTGCCCACATATTGTTTGCAGATCTCTGTTTGCAGTCAAATCATGGTCACATGTTGACATTTGGAGACAGCCTCAAAATGGAACAATGTGTCCATGCTTTCACTGCAACCACAGATCTGTCAACAATATCTGGCCACATATCTGTGTGTGTGTGAGCCCAGGCTTAGCCGTCAAATACATACCCACACAAGCTCTTTGTAGGCCAACAATGTGTAGCCATGATCTTATTAGGTATTTTATGTTAAATTTTCAAACTAGATGCTGATTCCTCATCAGAAGAAGGGCCCAGGCCCCACCCCCAGGTGGCCCATCCAGAACCCCGCCACATCCGGCTCAAGTGGCACCCTTGTCCCCAGGGTCAACACCTGCCCCCGGGCCTCAGGAGCCAGACGTCCCGTCACCCACCGGGACAGAGGATGTGGAGGACCAGTCCGCACCTGGCAGCCCGCTGGAGTGTGACCAGCTGTCCCCATCTGCCTGGCTGCTGGAGGAACACATCAGCTCCCCACAGGAGGGCGAGGAGCTGCAAGAACCTGGCGGACCAGAGGAGTGTTTGCCCCGTAGCCCAGGACCACTATTACCCCTGAACCACTTAATGTGGCCACGGAGCCCCAGCCCGGGAGTAACACCACCTCCCACTGTCTCCAGCTCAGTGGCGAGTCCTGGGGTGACCATGTCCCCACACAGTGACTATGGTGGTAAGTGGGTTATGTTGCCACAGACACCCTGCACACTGTTGCTTAAATTTCATCTGTGGCCAAACATTTTATATAAACAAACTAAAACATGTTGGTTCACCCTTTTTCCAGAAGGTGAACGTGCGGGCTCATATGGATGGAGCTTGACCCCATCTCCCTCCCCGTCTGATGTTGAACTGGATTTGGAGGAACAGGGTAAGTGGATGCTTGCGGCCAGTCATGACTAACCATCAGCAGTGACGACTGTGTAGTAAAGTGTGTGTTTACTCCCAATACAGGTGCCCCTACCATGGAGGAATTCATCCAGGCCCATCAGGCCTTTGTGGCCCGTTTGACCACGGCACTACAGCGTGGCCTGCAGGACCTTGGCCGGCTGGCTGAAATGCTGGCGGCCCTACACCCACACCATGGTTCACACCCATGAATTTGAGGGATGCATTGTATCCTGGCCAAACATGGCCCCCCAAACAGTTGTCCTTGTTGGACACTTACATTTTCACACGTTGGCTTGTTGCCTTGCTAAATTGAAAATCTTGTTATTTTTTGGTTGTTTTGCCCCCGTTGGGCTCTTTTCTTATAGTGTCCCACATTGGGACCATCACAAGTGTGGACTGGCTAGCCCCATCTGGCCTACAATCCCTATACTGTCCCACATTGGGACCATCACAAGTGTGGACTGGCTAGCCCCATCTGGCCTACAATCCCTATACTGTCCCACATTGGGACCATCACAAGTGTGGACTGGCTAGCCCCATCTGGCCTAAGCCTTCCTTGTATTATGGAAAATGTCTGTGACACATGTATGTTTACAATACAATGCTGTTCTAACTTTGTTATACGCTCCTTCATGTGACCTTACTAATCTTTGTTGACCAAACCTCACCATAAGCTAACTATGTGAGGCCCCATCACAACATCCCTTTGTGAATGTGCTAAGACAATCCTAATGAACAGATGGTGATCCTGCTGAGCGAGCACTGGCCCAAATTGTGTGGCTTGGGGAAACCTATTATTGGCCACAATTACATTCACCCCCAAAAACCCCCACAATCCTTATTCGGAAATTAATACACAATTGGGTTACTGAAATAAGTTTAATCCAGGCTGGACTTTAACATAAATGACAAATAATAGATTTTTTTGTGGAATACACCAAAAAATACAACCACATTTTTGGGCCAATACTCCAGCCACAAAATATACAAATAAAAGGCGATCCATGAAATTATAAGGTCCAGACTGCCAATTCTGTGCATTGGCCACTAGTGTCCAAATTACTCCTCTTCTGTCGGCTCTGACAATGCCGGATCCCCCTCCTCTGAGGGCAGCCCCGACCTGCCCCAGAACGTCTGGTTGAACGACGATGTGTTGAGGGGGGATGGGGTGACTGTGGCGGGGCCGGTCTTCTCACGGGCCGAGATGGGGCAGCTGGTGAAAGGGGCCACAAGGTGTGTTGCATGGGGGAGGGGACGTGGCAGCCCCATTGAAGGGCCCCATCATCGGCAGCATCAGCGGCATTGTGGAAGACCCTCAGAAGGATCTTTTTCTGGAGCGGCTCCATCCCTCGCATTCTGTTGCTCATGTAGAGGGCGTCGGGGTCCATGTGGGTCCGCTGTTCATCCAACAGCACGCGTCGGGCCCAGGCGCCCAGCTCCGTGTCAGGTGGTGCAGGACGTCGGCGGCGACGGATCCCGGAGCTGGGACCTGGGCCTGGACCCACATCACTCGCCGCGCCCTCCTGCTCAGCCCCAGATGTCATGGGCTGAGCATCATCAGCAACAGAATCCTCGGCAATGGAGCCGTCCTCTTCTGGGGCCTGTGGGTGGGGATAAAAAAAAAAAACCATTAGTGGAGGCAATATCAACTGTATACATTCACAACAGCACTCTATATACCACTCCCACACACACCAAGGCCAACTACCAGAATGGAAAATGAGGAATAAGACAGAAATGCTAATAAGGTGCAATACCCCAACACCAGTGGTTCTCCTGTACACTCACCTCGACCATTCCAGGAGCTCAGCTAAATACATAATTATTTGTTTGTCACGTAGCCGTAATCCAATCTTAGGACATGTCACCACAACACCTTGATACTGGGGGCTGTGCTGCCCAATGACACATATTGGGCACCTTCCCATTCGGACTCCTTTATGGTGAGAATCCACCCCTCAGTCAATTTCCTTTAACCCAATGGCAAAAAAGCCAACACACATGTGAGCCAGCACCATTTACTGCATGGTACTATGTGGCTGATAGAGAACAAACCACCAGCTATCTTGAAAGCATTACATAACTAACCTAAACATACCAAGGTGTTGTGGAAGAAGCAACATTGCATTACGGCTGGAAGCATAGAATAGAAAAGCCTGGCAAGTCATGGAAGGAGGGCAGATAGATTGACAGGCCAAGGTGTGCGGCAGCAAGGAGGAAAATATGGCAACACATTTGGTGTGAAGGATTTCTCGAAGCACACATGTGAAGGAACCATCGTGGCCCACCACTGTCACACAATTACCCACCTCCTGTGGCGCAGATGGTGATGCAGCCGGGCCTACATGGGACGCAGCCACGGGGCAGTTGGTGGTTGTTCGATGCGGGCGCACCTCGCCCAGGATGAAGGTGAACAGGGGATAGTACCATAGGGTAGGTGATGGTACCTCCTCTGCTCCAGCCCCTGAGCGACGACGCTGGTACTGAATGTGAGCCCGCATGAACGCCGACCTCATGTTTTTTATCTTAAGTGCCACCATAGGCTGGTCCCACGTCTTGCCTACCCTTGGCTCCAAGCGATTTGCCAGAGCCACAAGACTCCGGTAGGCCTCGGCCCTCGCTGCCCGATTTTTATATTCGGGCAGCGAGCTGCGCCACAAACATTCGTGCCGCTGATACTCCGTGAGAAGCTGGGATTCCAATTCCACAGTACCCGTCGGCATCTGCCGATGACAAAATCAACCAAAAAAGCAGTCACAACACAAGGCATACCGACATTTCTAAACTTGCCAGAATCATACACATAATCATTAACTTTCTACAGTGATCATCTATGCAGCAATTTTGTGGGTAGAAACTGGTCATGAGTGGGCCATTTTCTCTATCTCAGACCGCTACTAACTCCAACACATGTATGCTGGCAATATCAAGCCCCGGATATCGGTGTCCACCTACAGATGTTTCAAACATTATTTCAGTCCCCAATGTAACTATTGCAACACACCTTGACACGGTGTGTGCATACATACCTGTAGAGGGCAACATGTGACCTAACACGTTGTGTGCTAACTAGTACCTGGTCAGTGTCCAAAATGTTAAGGGGTCACTATATGAGAAAGGCGGGCTGGCTGTGTGGCAACACTGCACATACTACATGTAATGTGCACCCAGATGATCATGTAGGTGTTCCTCAAGACGTGGAACTCACATTTTAACACATGTACCCAACATCCCTGGAATGTACGGCACAATTCTACCACCCCTGAAATGTTGATGTGAAGTACCAGCCAAATACATAACACCGTGCTCTTTGACCATTGCCAAAAAGCAGAAGGTGCAATACATACTTACACTACATAAGTAGAGGCACTACCTGGCTACTGGGCGACACAGAATAAGGTACACATATTTAATATTACGTGTTCAATATTTGCATGCCGCTTCAAACATGCCCATACACACATCGCCTAAGCTGCCTGTGCTTGAGCCTGCTGCGTTCATTACATTTTCTTACAAACCGCTAAAGAGGCTTACCGTCAGAGCAACAGAAGTCAAACAGGACACTAGTAGCTCAATGCACATCGACGTCTGGACACGGAGCAGTGGCCATTGACCTGCCTTTATAGTCCGGGACACCAATCACAGCGGACACAATTATGCACATCCTCATGGGGCACCTGGGTGCGGATTTGGCTGCCGCTAATTGGTGGAGATCGCTGATTCGTGATAGGTTGGCGGCCCTTTAAAAGCTGGCCATCCCGCCAAACATTACGCTTGCTGGCCAGACCCATTAGGTAAGTTATTGTGGACACACATGGAATTTGCGCAGGGTGGGGTGCATATGTTGATGTTCTTGGAGAGCGCCAGAGACTGCTGTAGCGGCCGATATAGGGGTTGGTATTGGTGGGGACGAGATATAGTCTAGTGTGTGGGTTAGGATACGGCATTTTGTGTGGGCCTTGACACTTTTGTTGAGATACATTGCTGTGTTTGTTTCCAGACAACATACAGGAGAATGGATGCATGACTGTAGACAGAACTGTGTCACTCATGTCGACTGGATCGATTTCTGCATACTGGTTGTGGCCAATGGAGACTGTGTTCAACGGGAATGGGATGACACAGGGCTTTGAGGTGTGGCGCTCCAGACATGGCATAGATGTGTATTTAAAAGGACAGCTTCAAAAACCAATTACACCATGGGTAACCATCCGCAGTCATGTGCAATGTTGTTTGGTTCATGTAGCCTTCCTCACCCTTCCATATCGGGGTACGTCACATTCGTTATTCTTCTCATTTTTACTGTAATCAATTGACATAATGGCCTGTGTAATGGATTATGGGACCTGTTTGACCAACATTATTGTTGACACATGTCCCTTTCTAACTCACCTAGGTGCAGATGTGTGAATTTTGGGAGCTCCCATTGACGTTGATGTAGAGGAGGCCACTCTCAATCGCCGTGTGCCATGTTGTTTGGGGTGACTACTGGGTGTTTGGCCTCCTTGCTTCAGGGTTGTGTTTTGGGCCCACAGGAGAGATCCCATCCTCTTGGCTATAGTGTGTAATGGAAAAGAGGTGTGGCTTGCTGACCCTGCTGACTTTGCCACATTTTGTTCTATGTACTCATGTTGTGTTTTCTTATCTACAGGTGCTGATATTGAGGATGCAGAATATCCATGACCGCCATGTTATCGTGGCTCTTGCGTTGGTGGAAGAGCAAATGTGGTATCAGGATCGGTATGAAAGGTTGATGAGGCGCAGACAGCGGCGGATGTGGACCCGTGATTGGCTTCTGAGGCGGGAAACCCGGGGCCACATGCAGCTGTTGCGGGAGCTGGAGCTTAACTGTCCTGATGATTACCGAAACTATCTCCGTATGCCCGAGGACTGTTTCACCTTCCTATTGGAGCGTGTAGGGCCAATGATAGCGCGTCAGGACACTATTATGCGACCAGCAGTATCAGCTGCTGAGCGGTTGGCGATCACTTTGCGGTTCCTGGCTACAGGGCAGTCCATGACATCCCTCACATACGTGTCACGTGTCTCCCTGCCCCTGCTGAGCCGCCTGATCCCTGAAACGTGTTGGGCCATCTGGAGAGCTCTGCAGCCAGCCTACATGAAAATGCCTTTAACCGCCGCAGAATGGCTGGAAGTGGCCCGAGGGTTTGAAAGCCGGTGGAACTTCCCCAACTGTGGCGGGGCATTGGATGGTAAGCACGTGAGGATTACCAAACCTGGCCACTCTGGCTCTTTGTATTTCAATTACAAAGGGTATTGTAGTATAATCCTCATGGCTGTAGTCGATGCCAACTATGAGTTCCTCTACGTGGATGTTGGAATGCCCGGTCGCAACTCAGATGGGGGGGTGTTTGCCCTAAGCTCCTTGGCAACACTACTAGGGAATGGTGGGCTAAACTTACCCTCAAATGAGCACACGACCGAACATCTCAACTTTGCGTTTGTGGCGGATGAAGCATTCCCACTTCAGGAGCACCTACTGCGAACATATCCCCAGAGGGCCCTTACTTCTGAGAGACGCATTTTCAACTACCGGCTATCCCGGGCCCGCCGTGTAGTTGAAAATGCGTTTGGGATAATGGCCAATAGATTCCGGATTTTTCATACACCTATACATATGAAACCGGAGTCTATTGACGCGGTAGTGGTGGCCTGCTGTGTGCTGCATAACTTCCTGCGTCGTAGGGATAGGGCATCATACACGCCAGGAGGTTATGGAGATTATGCAGACGCTACAACAGGGGAGCTCCGTCCAGGGTCTTGGCGTGATGAGGCCCATGTGATTCTGCCACTCCAGCCGCAGAGCCATGGCCGCACTCGGCGGGAGGCCAGGGACAGTAGAGACGCTTACTGCTCCTACTTCAATGGGTCTGGTGCAGTGAGCTGGCAGGACCAGGCCATATGATGTGGCTGGCTCTGGGAGTTGCTTTTGTGTTTTCAAGGAAGGTGACAGCAGGTTAGCTGCACCCCTTTAATGTTTGGTTGACCTTTTCCATTCTCTTTTTTTTCATTATGTGCATGAGTTTTCATTATGTAGTTAGTTAGTTAGTTAGTTTAGGTTATTTTTGTATTTTTTCAATGCACAGTTTGCAATGTGTGGTGATTTCGTTATCCGTTTAATGTGGCTGATTAATGTCACCTGCTCTGGAATTCAACAATGTTTGTACTTTATGTATATTTTGTTTGCACAAGACAAGGTCAACAACATTCATGCAATATATTAAACCTTTTTCTGTTGGATCCAACATAATCTGTGTGAGCCTGATTACTTGGTGGAGGAGGGCAATGTGATGCAGGGTTGGGTGGGGGCCTGGGATGTCATAGCCACCTATTGCCTGGGATTGTGCACACAATATGTGTGGGTAGCCATGTTTTTCGGAAAGTCTTTTGCCCAACAGTGTTTGTGGCCATTGTGCCTACATGATCCTTTATTTTGTTGCAGGCAGAGGGTCCCCTGCACACAGCACATTGATGCAGGACAGACTCTTGCCAGGTGTTTGCTAATACACTGTCACACAGATCTTTGACTTGGTGTCTTGGAAGCTGTTCCACTACATTCACATCTGTCAGCACATATATTAAACCCCATTCAGCCTGTATACATACACATACTTCGCCACAGTTGTCACAGATTGTTGACAGAAAACGCACATACTGTCTTTTGTAAGCCGCTAATGTGTGTCACACAAACGCACCTCAGTTCAATCGGCACACGCGGCTGTCACAAGCGCTGATCGTGCGTGACAAGGCAAACACTTGTACTACGCACACATAGCCCCGGACCGCTACTTTAATACACACGGGATATGTGATTGGCCCCCGCTCTAGCGTGATCCATCGATTTGGATGCATTCGGCAGGCTCCGCCATGTCACAAGCGCTAATTTCGTGCCACACTCTGCTCACTAGTACGGCACGTCTCGGCCATCCGCCCTCTCCGTCGTGCCCAATCACAACTCCGTAGTGTTGGCCAATGGTTGTGGTTTGGGCGCGGCGTACAGGTTTGTGGCACGCCTATTTGTTTTACGTCCGGCCTTTGTTGCTCCCAGATCACTCTGTGGTGGCGGTGTGTAAAGCTGGTACGCTGAGCTACAGACGGCTACTTGCGACACCCGGCGATGTATGTAGCTGTAGATGTAGCGTCGCGTAGCGCACCTTGTGGCGGCGTGTATAGAGGGTGCGGTTCCCGTTGGTAACCGTTCGGCCGTGCTCGTGCACGTGAAGTTGCCGTTGGTATCCATCCTGTTGTGGCGGCGTGTAAAGGTACCTTAAGGCTACTTTCACATAACGATTTTTGAGGTAGCCGATGCTGTCTGATAAAATTGGACAGCATCGGCTCCCTTCTGATGCCTGGAATCGGATGCCAAATAGACATCCGATTACGGCAAAAAATCGCTCCCTCCAGGCTGATTAAAGAAAAAAAAATATGTATGCTCACCTGTCCCCGAGGCCCCCGTCGTCTCCCGCACGGTCCCGCAGTCTCCTGGTGTCCTCCCGCTGTCTCCCGTGTCTCCAGAGGTCTTCTTCTTCTGAAAAGGACCTGCCGTGACGTCACAATCACGTGACCGGCTGTTAACATGGTGTAGCAGACGGTCATGTGACTGTGACGTCACGGCAGGTCCTGTTCAGAAGAAGAAGACCTCTGGAGACACCGGGAGGACACCGCGAGTTCACCGGGAGCCTGCGGGACCATGCGGGAGACGCCGGGGGCCTCGGGGACAGGTGAGCATACATATTTGGGTTTTTTTAACCCCTGCTATCCTGTTAGGAGCAGTTTTACTGTACTGAGCCTGCTCAGTACAGTAAAATCGGGTCCGAGGACACATCAGATGTTTCCTCGGACCCTGCTCCATAGGGCCCATGTTAAAAACATCGGGTCGGGTCGGATGTGCACTAAATGCCATCTGATTTGGTCCAATCCGATTTTGTCCGATTTTATTTTCGGTGCAAACATCAGAGCATGCTCCGATGTTTGCACCGATAAAAAAATCGGACAGAATCGGATCGGACCAAATCAGATGCCATTTAGTGCACATCCGATTCGGTCCGATGCCCATAGGGCTGCATGGAGGCCAAAATCGGTCCGAGCGTTCAGCGCCGACCAATCAGAGAAGCGGCGCGCGGTTTGAATGCCGCTTCTCTGATTGGTCGCTGCGTTCAGCAGCGACCAATCAGAATAGCGGCACTCACCCTGGTGCCATATTTAAAATACAATGTGCGCCATGCCTCAGGCGGGCACCAATGAGCGGCCTCTGTCTGGCGCGCGATTTCCGTGACAGACAAACAACACTAGACAATTATATAGTAGATGAGTATGGTGTTGTGGCGCCCCGCAACGAGTGCGTCACAGGAAGGTATTGCATCCCTGACTGAAGATTTAATATATTCCGTCTCAGTGATGACATGGTTAAACCCAGAGCTCCATACACCACACAACACACTAGAGGCAGAGGGCCAATCAGGTCCTGGTGGGAGGAGTGTAAGGTGTAGTGTGGGGGAGAAGTTAGAAACGTTGGAGAAATGTTGAGAGCGAAGGAGAGAAGGAGCAGGGACCTGCACAGTGCCGTGCAGCCCTGAAACCAAACTTACCAGCTGAGCACCATTAAGCGGTGACCCAGACCGGAACACGGGCAGCTACCGATCGGGTTAAAAGATACCCGTGCCCAACCCACTGGACACCGGGACCGAGGCGAACAGGCGTCCACCACTGTTCTTCAGACTCCGGAGTGAAGAAATCGCTTCTTAGGAGTACCTCACTGCAGCCGCAACCTAGCCATCTTGCCAGCGAGATACCCACCATAGGGAAACAGGCCCCACATAACCGGTTAGCATCTGGTAGGGAATCCTTCAGAAGTCTTCCCCGCACCTCGAACTGGCGCACCAAGGCGACACCGGCAACCAATATAGAAAGGTTAGACAAAGGAGGAACACCTTGGAGCTCTGGACTAAGATCAGTCAACGCTGAGACCACCCGGTCCGTTACCTGAGACTATATACTCTGTTCCACACCAACCGCTACAGTAAAGACCCGTTACAGAGGAATCTGGTGTCCTTGCCTTTCTTCAAAACTGTTACTAACACTCAGCAACTACTCAGCTGCCGTATTCCATCGAGTGCAGCTCCTGGCCCCGGGGACTCCTGCTCATCCTGTGGGGAGCATCCCATCTAGCTGCCGCACATCCCCTGGAGGCCCAAGCAGCGCCAGTGCGTTCACCGGACTCCAACAGGTGGCGTCACGACAAACAAGAATCATCCCCATCCTTTAATCCCTTTTGATCTGACCACCGGGCCCCACAGCCTCAGGCGCGGAACCGTGACGAGGGAATCATCGCCTGAGACGTGAGCATCCGGCAACGGTGAGTCAGTGTCATTTCCCCGTGCCAAGCTAGTACCCCGGGGCGCTACCTCACAGTGTATAAATGCTTTTTTTCACCTTTTATATTACACTATGAGCTCAGACAGGGATGATTAGACAGGTATTATAAAGTTTTAGTTACAGACAGTGCCAGTTGGGGGGGCATAAACTAGCTGACAGGTTCCCTTTAAGGCATAAGTATAATGACGCACCCCAGGGCTCGGGTACTCGGCTCTCGTGCTCTCTTCAGTCCGGGAAGTCACGGGTGGCCATCCCGAAGCCGTGACCATGGGGGTCAGCTTAATAGAAGGATTACTTATTTACAGGGGATTATTTACTAGTTGTCTTCGTGACGCCACCTGCTTGTGTCTGGTGATGCTCACCAGCGCCGCCACAGTCCTCCGGTGGTCGGTGGTAGTACGGCTTAGATGGAATGGTCCCCGCAGGCGGGACTGGACCACAGGGGCAGCAATTCTGTAGTAAAACAGTTTATATAATAATGATGCAGCAGAGTCGAAACTTCACTTCATCGGGTAACTTTACTTGAAAAACTTTCATCCAGCAATACAGTTTTTCAGCAGTTATTGGTGTTGTAATGGCAAATGCTTTGGATGCTGCAGTTGGGATTTCTAGCTGTAGATGGAACCCTCCTTTATGTTCCTTCCTTTTCCTTCTTTTCTGTTCCCAGTACTGTGAAGCCTGATCTCTTATGGGGCCGTCACATGCGTCAATGTCGTCAGCGATCTTATCGCTGACGACATTGACGGATGATCGCTGGTGAGCTGTCACACAGGCAGACTCCCCAGCGATCATTTTACATCGTGGAAAAGATTTCTATATCGTTTCCACGATGTCTGCAGGCTGGTATCCAGGGTAAACTGCGGGTAACTAGGCAGCGCGCGCTGCCTAGATACCCGATATGTACCTTAGTTACCAGCCTTCTCCGCTCACCGGCTGGTATCTAAGGTACACAGCGGGTAGCTAGGTGTACCTTAGATACCAGCCGGTGAGCGGAGAAGGCTGGTAACTAAGGTACACATCGGGTATCTAGGCAGCGCGCGCTACCTAGTTACCCGCAGTTTACCCCAGATACCAGCTCCCAGCGCTTCCTGAGAGGGGCTGGGAGCTGGCTGATCGCATCTCCCGGTGACACACGCAGCGATGCTGCGTGTCCACCGGGCGACTGTCGTCAGGTTTTAGAACAGATTCTAAAACCTGGCAACCATCAACCAGCGATTTATCGCTGGTTGATTGAGCATGTCACACGTGCCAATATCGTTGCAACGTCACGTGCAGCAGTGATAGTGCACGCGATATTGACGCGTATGACGGCCCCATTAGAGACGATCTGACCTCCTGCTGCTTCTACTCTCTTATCCTCCCTTGTACCCGTCAGGTTAACCTTCTTGTGGGCTCTTTGGGAGTCGGGGCTGTATTTATAATATCCCCGTTTAACGGATTTTCTGTGAGCCTTGAAGGATCTCACAATTGCAGGCTCCGGAACCCGGTTTCTTCCCTATGGGGCAAACTCTTCCGTTACTCACTTCCCCATTCAAGTGAACTCTGACTCTCTGAGTTTCCTCTCTTTTTTTCTTTCTCTGTTTCTTGGGATCTTTGCTTTCTTGGGGTCCTCAGCCGAGGTGGCCCTCCTTTCTCCTTCAGGATGGCTGCCTGGCTCCTTCCACACTCCCTCCTCCGACTCTACCCTCTGCCCGACTGCCTAACTAGTTCCCCCTAGAGGTCACTATGTCTCCTCTCGGGGTCCCTCCCACCTACTATCCTAGTGTTTGGGTGTCAGCTCTAGGGTTTCATCTAGTAACCATAGTCCCAACTGCAGTGGAGTACTACACTGCTTTTCGGGTGCAGTACCCCTTTTGTGGCATCTACGTAGTGGGGCGCCACACTCCCCCTTGATTGAACATGCTCGTCCCCGAGCATCACATTTGCTCTTTGGGAAGTGAAAACATTTTTATATTAATAAACAACGGGTAAACTATATACAAGCATGAATATTTTAATTTTCTTCCCCGTCCGGGGAGGCACATATCTTATTATGTTGCATGTAAAACTGTACACACATTATTACCCCGGCCCAACGGGACGAACTGTCGCATGCGGGCCCAGCGGTAATCTTGTTATCACCGCTGGGCTGCTCTTCTTCACACATCATCAAAATGTAATGGGGGAAAAGTTCAATAAAAAAATTTCAGGGTCACCAGGGACACACTCTTCATTGGGCAGTCCTTAGGCAGGAAAAAGGGGTAATTTACAGTGAAACACAATGTCTCTCAACGGGAGGCTATTGTATAAGTATCATTAGTCTATTCTCGAGATCCTGATGGTGAACCATCCAAGCGGGGCAGGATAGGGCTCATATGTGACCTGCTCGCCTCGATACAAGTCTCTCCGGGGATGTCCTTTTCTTAAAAACGACTCTACATCCCGCCGGGAAAAGAAAATGTCAACTGACAAGCCGGGCTCCCTCAAGAAACCCCAACCGTCCTTGTGATAAACTGAGATGACCATGCCAGTCTTCCTCAGCTCCATTGGCTGTGGGAGGTAAGCGCGAGCTTCATCCCTCAATCTCTTAGTGGTGCGCTCCCTCTGGTACCAGTCCTCCCTTTCCCTATGTCTGGCTACCTGGCTCCTCTCATCTTGGGATGACCGGGTGCTGTGCAGGGACTGGTATGGGGGCGGTGAGGTGGTATTCTGCGGTTTGGGGGTAGCACATACCTCTGCGGCGTTCGCAATAGCGGGGAGTCCTTGACGGTGCTGCTGCCAGGCGGTCCACCATGCCGCTTCTGGGGTGCTTCCTCCTGAGGCTCCAGCCGGTTCCTCAAAGTCGTCATCATCTTCATACTCCTTGGGCTCCTCATAGAGCTCCTCGACCTCCACGTCCGGTATGGTGGGTTCAGGTGCAGATGTAGGTGTAGGTGCAGTCTCCAGCCGGGGACTGCTGCTGGCCCGGGATGGTGGTGGTGTCGGGGGCTCCATCTGCGGCCCCATGTCTCGGGTCTCTGCTGGTGGTGGAAGGGAGGTGCGGTACTGCTCCACAGCTCTCGCCGCAATCTCTGCCTCCCGTACCTCACGGGCTGTCCTTCTCGCCGACAGCTCGTAGGTCCATTCTGCGCTCCACCGCCGGCACACCTGTGTCATCGTGTGCTCCATCTCTTGCCGGAGCCAGGTGAATGAGTCCCGCCAATAGTCTGCATCCCCCTCTAGCGTGAGCAGGGACGCAGCTGCTGGGTCGCCTCTTTCAGCGCGGGTCTAATCCTCCAGCTTGTGGACGACGTTTCTCCATCGGGGTGCTGCCATGCTGCCGGGTACAAAGGAGCCTGATGGCGTTTGTCCTTCTCTTCCAGTTTGTACAGCCATGGGCAGGCACTCCCTGGGAACTTCTTGTGGGCCGCCCCCCTGATTAATGGCAATCGGGGCGGCCACACTTTTTGGCACCTCTGGCTAGGCCCTCCTTCTTCTAGCAGCTGAGGCACTCCCCTGGGTCTGCACATGTTGTTTACTTCATGACGTCGGCGCCATCTTGGGACCTCGGGCTATAATGGCGGGAACCCATCTTTGGCGCCTAGCAAGGTGGAAAAAGTAAAATTTAAGTCCAATTCAAAGCACACAGTACCCAGTGATACTGGGCACGTTATCCTGTTCGTGAACGCCAGAAAGCTTGACGCGCCCCAGGGCTCGGGTACTTGGCTCTCGGGCTCTCTTCAGTCTGGGAAGTCACGGGTGGCCATCCCGAAGCAGTGGCCCTGGGGGTCAGCTTAATAGAGGGATTACTTACTTACAGGGGATTATTTACGAATTGTCTTCATGACGCCACCTGCTGTGTCTGGTGATGCTCACCAGCGCCGCCACAGTCCTCCGGTGGTCGGTGGTAGTGCGGCTTAGATGGAATGGTCCCCACAGGTGGGACTGGACCACAGGGGCAGCAATTCTGTAGTAAAACAGTTTATATAATAATGATGCAGCAGAGTCGAAACTTCACTTCATCGGGTAACTTTACTTGAAAAACTTTCATCCAACAATATAGTCTTTCAGCAGTTATTGGTGTTGTAATGGCAAATACTCTGGATGCTGCAGTTGGGATTTCTAGCTGTAGATGGAACCCTCCTTTATGTTCCTTCCTTTTCCTTCTTTTCTGTTCCCAGTACTGTGAAGCCTGATCTCTGAAGGTACCTTTACACGCCGCTACTGGGGGATGAATACAACCCGCTACAGGCTACAAATGTAGCTTGTAGCGCCAATATAGCCCGTAGTAGCGGCGTGTGAAGACGGGACGTGACAGCCGGCAACAGATACATCTGTTTCCGAGCACTGCTCGAAAACAGATGGCTACAAAGCCGATTGCAGCGAGCTGTATCGGCGTGTAAAGAAGCTACAGAAGGGAACTCTGGACACCCGGCGATGTAGCTGCAATGTAGCTAAGGCGTGACCCAGGCTCCGTGTTACCGCGCCCCATCTGCGATCATTGGTGGAAGATGCTGCGGTCCGATTGGCCCTTGCCTCACAGCCCTCCATCTTGGATGAGCTGTCCCTCAGCACTACAGATACGCGCCGTTTGCACGATCATATATTAGTACAATTACGCGGCCACAAACTTGCGCAAGGCAAAATGAGAAATGGCCCATGATCCTAATACAGTGTGCGCATTCTGTAAATAGATAATGAATAATGCTGGACACAGCGGTCAAGTTTGTGTTACGGACCGGCCTGCCTTATTGAACTGCAGATGCCGCATAATTGTCCCTCGAGTGTCTGCGCGCAACTCTCACACTGATGCACGTATACACCGCATTGAAGTCGAGTAGTCAGTACACAGCGCACAGGCTTGCTGTACGCATCGCTCTGTGGGTGTTGTACAGTAGGTGCCGCAGAAGTGGTTCGCCCATGTCACTGCGCGTAGGACTACTTCAAAGGGTGCGTGACCCCGAACGTGGCCGTAATGACGTCATCACGATAGTTTCATTTTCACTCTGCCTGCAAGGTGCCAGTCCCTCCTCTGCTGAATCAACTAGGGGTGGAGAGGGCCGCAAAAGCAGTCCAAAAGAAGATTGCGGACCTGAAGTCCAAATGCCCAGGCCGCATAATAGACATTCGTGCCAGGATTGCCAGGCTGCGCGGTGAGTATTTGAGAGGGGCACACATGCTTTGTACTGTATGTAAGCACACCAAAAACATAAACATTCGTTGACCAACATCATAGGTACAGTGAGAGGTACACCGGCATACATGCAATGGGGGACAATATAGGCAGCACATTATAGATTGACTGCCTACACATCTGCCTTAAACTAATGTTCATGTGGCACCCAAGATGACTCCACAGTGTTAGATGCTCTCCACACAATTACCACACTAATGCCTCATACATACGCCATGCAGAATACATGAGATCATCCCATATCAGAACTACAGCAAACACATATACCAAATATTGAACTGTTTCTACATCAGAGAGCCGAAACATTCTGCTGACACATTACTTATTGTTTCATAATCTCCAGATGCTGATGTGTCATCAGATGAGGCTCCCCCGCAAGCGCCTGCAGGTGGCCCACCAACCCCACCGCCTCAAGACGCAGCTGGACCACCATCCCCACAAGGGAATAGCCCCTCACCAGGGCATGACGAGGAGGAGGATCATGATGATCCTGCGTTGCTGGAGGCAGAGGTGGCATCGCCTGCACGCCAACATGAGGCTATGGCTCAACCTCAAAATGAGGCTGGCGTTGATGAATATGGCGGTAAGTGATTTTAGTTGGATTATAGGGGCGGAACACTTTAAGCAGTGTTGTTGCGATTTGGGAAATGGGAAAGCTAAACATTTATTACATAATGTCCTTCACCCACTCTTGCAGATGGAGAACGTGCTGGAGCTGCGGGCTGGAGTGTAAGTGCCTCCCCATCACCCCCTGATAGTCAGGATGATGTTGAGCCCGAGGGTAAGGACAATATTTGTTGTGTGAACCAGAAAAAAATTGCAGAGGTAGTATTCTAAAGTAATGATGTGTTTTTTCACACACAATACAGGTGTACCCACGATGGAGGACGTGGTGAGGGCCCACCACCAGTTTGCCCACCGACTGCAACGGGCCCTACAACGTGGAATACAGGATCTCACCCGCCTGTCTGACATGCTGGCTACCGTCCAGCTACAACAGGATGGCCAACATTGACATGTCACTACTCCCTAAACAAAATGTGCTCCCCTGACCCCAAAATATGTTGTCCTTGTTGGACCAGGAAATTTCAGACGTTGCCAGTTTGGCTTTTGATGTTTTATATTTTTTTTTTGCCCCCGTTGGGCTCTTTTCTTATAGTGTCCCACTTTATGAACTGGTGGATTGTGGGATGCCTAGGCCTTTGGCCCTTTGACCTATCCTGTCCCACATTGGGACCATGAGGAGTGTGGACTGCCTAGCCCTTTGCCTGCTTTACCTATCCTGTCCCACATTGGGACCATCAGGAGTGTGGACTGCCTAGCCCTTTGCCTTCTTTACCTATCCTGTCCCACATTGGGACCATGAGGAGTGTGGACTGCCTAGCCCTTTGCCTTCTTTACCTATCCTGTCCCACATTGGGACCATCAGGAGTGTGGACTGCCTAGCCCTTTGCCTTCCTTACCTATCCTGTCCCACATTGGGACCATCAGGAGTGTGGACTGCCTAGCCCTTTGCCTTCTTTACCTATCCTGTCCCACATTGGGACCATCAGGAGTGTGGACTGCCTAGCCCTTTGCCTTCTTTACCTATCCTGTCCCACATTGGGACCATCAGGAGTGTGGATTGCCTAGCCCTATCTGGCCAAAGCATTATGTGCATTGTGGGCAAATGCCTGTCACACATGTATGTTTTTAATAAAATGCTGGGTTAAGTGTTTTTGTAAGCTCCTTCATGTGACAACAATAATATTTGGTGTGTAAACCTGACCATCTGGTAACTATGTCAGCCACATCACCACATCCCTTTGTCAAAGTGCTAACACATTACAAAGGAACCGATGGTGGTCCTGCTCTGAGGGCATTGGCCCATATTGTTTGGCTTAGCAAAACCTATATTGTGACCACTAGCATTCACCCACGCTCACCCCCACAATCCTTAACCCAAAACAAATACACAATTGTGTCACCAAATAAAAATTTAATGCATCCAGAAATCATAACAAACATAAACAAATCATATGCTGTAATTCAGCCAACTACATTTGTTTAACCAAAAAAATCCAGAAGAAAAAAAATTGACAAGGAGCTTTCTCCATATTCAATAGTCCAGACTGCCAATTATGTGCATTGGCTACTAGTGTCCTACTTCTTCATCCTCTGTCGGCTCTGACAATGCCGGCTCCCCCCTCCTCTCATGGCAGCCCCGACCTGCCCGAGAGCGTCTTGATCTACGACGACGTGTTGGGGGGGGATTGGGTGACTGTGGCGGGGCCGGTCTTCTTACGGGCCGGGATGGGGCGGATGGGGAAAGGGCCACAAGTTATGTGGCATAGGGGGGGGATGTGGCATCCCCATTGAAGGGCCTCATCCTCGGCAGCATCAGCGGCAGTGCTGAAGACCCACTGAAGGATCTGTTTTTGGAGCGGCTCCATCATTTGCAACCTGTCGCTCATGTAGAGGGCGTAGCTGTCGATGTGGGTCCGCTGTTCGCTCAACAGCACGCGTCGGGCCCAGGTGCCCAGCTCCGTCTCAGGTGGTGCTGGACGTCTGCGGCGACGGATCCCGGAGCTGGGCCCTGGGACCAGACCCACATCACTCGCCGCGCCCTCCTGCTCAGCCCCAGATGTCATTGGCTGAGCATCATCAGCGACAGATTGCTCTGCAATGGAGCCGTCCTCTTCAGGGGCCTGTGGGGGGATAAAAATAAAACCTCATTAGTGAAGGCAATATCCACTCAATACATTGTCCACAGGACTCAATATACCACTCCCACACACAAAAAGCCAACAAACCAAGATCGGAAAGGAAGAAAAAACCTGAAAACCACCAAAGGTTAAAGACCACAAGACCAGTACTTCTCCTGTACACTCACCTCTACCATTCCAGGTACTCAGCTCAATACAGAATTAGGTGTTAGTCAACACAACACCTTGATACTGGGGGCAGCACTGGACAAAGACAGATATTGGCTACCTTGCCGTTTGGACTCCTAATATGATGAGAATCCACCCCACATTCAACTACCTATAACCCACTTGCACCAGAGCCAACACACATGTGTGGCAGCACAATTTACTAGATGGTACTATGTGGCTCTTTAAATTCAAACCACAATCAATTTTGAAACCCTTACATAAGTAACTTAAACATAAAAATATGTTGTGGAAGATGCAACATTGGAATACGGCTCTCTGCTTAGAATTTACAGCCTACAAATTCCTGGAAGAAGGGCAGATTTATTGACAGTCAAAGGTTTCCCACACCAAGGATGAAAATATGACAAAATGGTTGGTGTAAAGGATTTAGACAAGCACACATGTGAAGGAAACATTGTGGGCCACCACTGTAACACAATTACCCACCTCCTGTGGCGCAGATGGTGATTCAGCCGGGCCTACATGGGACGCAGCAACGGGGCAGTTGGTCGTCGTTGCACGCGAGCTAGCCTCGCCCAGGATGAAGGTGAAGAGTGGATAGTACCATAGGGTAGGTAATGGTACCTCCTCAGCTCCAGCCCCTGAGCGACGGCGCTGGTACTCAGTGTGAGCCCGCATGAACGACGCCCGCATGTTCTTAATTTTTAGTGCCACCATATGCTTGTCCCACCTCCTGCCTACCCTTGGCTCCATCCGATTGGCTAGAGCCACAAGAGGCCTGTAGGCCTCGGCCCTCGCTGCCTGATTTTTATATTCAGGCAGCGAGCTGCGCCACAAACACTCGTGCCGCTGATACTCCGTGAGAAGCTGGGTCTCGAACTCCACAGTACCCCTCGGCATCTGCCGATGACAAAACACACCAAAAACAGACAGTCACTACACAAGACATACCGAACTTTAAAACCTTTTTGAAAGCATAAACATGCTCATAAAGTTGGAACATGGAGAATATATGCTGCTATTTGGTTGACTTCTACTTTGCGCGTGTGTGGGGCATTTTCTCAATGTCACACCGCTCCAAAGTCGAACACATGTGTCCAGACATTAACAATCTCCGGATATCTGTGTCCACCTTCACATGTTTTGTACAAGCTTTAATACCCCAATGTACCTATTTCAACACACCTCTACAAGGTGTGTGCGTACATACCTCTAAGCCAACATGTGAGCAAACACATTGTGTGCAAGCTAGTACCTGGTGCACTGTCCCAAATGGTTAAGGTTAACCATATGGGAAAGGAGGGCTGGGTGTGTGCCAACACTGCACATACTACATCTAATGGCCACACACATGATCATGTAGGTGTTCCAACAGCCATGGGACAACACTTTTAACACATGTACCAAACATCCCTGGAATGAACGGGTCAATAATTCCACCCATCAAATGGTGATGTGAAGTACCGGCAAAAAACACACCTTTATCTGTTGCCATCGAAAATAACATCAAGGTGCTATCTATACTTACACAATACAAGTAGAGGCACTACCTGGCTATTGCCCTACACAGAATAACGTAGCCATGTATTATTACAGGGCAAAAATTACATGCCGTATCACACATGCCCATACACACATTGCCTAAGCGGCCTGTGACAGAAGAATCTGCGTTCATTACAATTTGTTTGAAACCGCTAAAGAGGCTTACCGTCAGAGCAACAGAAGTCAAACAGGACACCAGTAGCTCAATGCACATCGACGTCTGGACAAGGTGCAGTGGCCATTGGCCTGGCTTTATAGTCCGCAAAACCAATCACAGCGGACACAATTACGCACATCGTGATGGGACACCTGGGTGCGGAATTAACTGCCGCTAATTGGTGGAGATCGCTGAATCGTGATAGGTTGGCGGCCCTTTAAAAGCTGCGCATTCCGGCAAACATTACGCTTGCTGGCCAGACCCATTAAGTAAGTATTTGTGGACACACATGGAATTGGCGGTGGGTGGGGTGCATATCTTGATGTTATTGGCGAGCGCAGAAGACTGCTTGAGCGGACTATATAGGGGTTTGTATTGTTGGGGACGATATAGTGTACTGTGTTGAATTTGAGTAGGCATTTTGTCTGGGGCTTCACACTTTTGTAGAGATACATTGATGTGTTTGTTTCCAGACACCATACAGGAGAATGGCTGCAGGACTGTAGACTGAAATGTGTTACTCATGTCGACTGGATCGATTTCTGCATACTGGTTGTGGCCAATGGAGACTGGGTCCAACGGGGATAGGATCACACATGGCTTTGAGGTGTGGCGCTCCAGACATAGCATAGATGTGTAGCAAAAATGACACCAGCAAAAACATATGTAACCATGGTTAACCATCCTCACTCATGTGCAATGTTGTTTGGTTCATGTTGGCTTACTCAACCTGGCATATCGGGGTACGTAAGATTTGTTTTGTTTCTAATTTTTAATTTATCCAATTTTAATTATGTTCTGTTTAACCTCTAGACGACAGCCTAACGTCTACAGACGTCCGAAAAACAGGGTACTAAAGCCCAGCCTTACGTCTGTAGACGTCGGGCAGGAAATAGCCCTGTAGCGCCGCCCCTGGAGCTAATACCTCTAGGGTGTCAGCGTACCGATTGTAGCTGACACCCTAGAGAGTAGTAATTAGCTGTTTTTGTACCCGCACCTGAAATGTGATGACCGGTAAACACCGTTTACCGATCATCACATTACAAAAGTGAAAGTGCTTTGTACAAAATGCTTTCACTTTGATCCGACATGAAAACACATGTCGGATCAAAGTGATCCATTAACCCCTAAGGCCCCTAAAACCCCCTGTGCCTGAGATTACCCCCCTTACCCCCCCACCCCTCCCCCAGGCCATCTCAAAATGGCGGCGCATGTAAAAACGCGCCGCCTCCCCTGCAGCTGCATGCGATCTGACATGTCACAAGTCAGATCGCATGACTGACACATCCCCCTGTGCCCCCCAACACTTTCTGCAGCCTCCGACCCCCTCCAGCCCCCCATCTCCAGCTCTTCCAGCCTCGCTCCTCCTCGCTCCTCCAGCCCCGCTCCTCGCTCCTACAGCTTCCCTCCTCCGGTCCTCCAGCTTCCCTCCGCTCCTCCAGCCCCGCTCCTCTGATACCCACAGCCCCTTCCTCGCCCCTCCAGCCCCGCTCCTCTAACCCTCTCCTCCGCTCCTCTTACCCGCTCCTCCGGCTCCCCTCCTCGCTCCTCCGGTCCCGCTCCTGCAGCACCGCTCCTCCTGCTTCCCTCCTCCTCTCTCTCTCACCCGCTCCTGGATCCTGGAGTCCCGATCCTGGGGTCCCGCTCCTGGATCCTGGGGTCCCGCTCCTGGATCCTGGAGTCCCGATCCTGGGGTCCCGCTCCTGGATCCTGGCACCAGCAGCAGTCTGTCTCCTCTTCTGTGCGCGCAGCTGTGTGAGCTGCGCGCACTCTCAGGGGAATGATAGGTCATGAACTTACAGAGTTCATGACCTATCATTCCCCTGGGGTCACACAGGGGTTAAGTGATCTTCATGGTGATCTGCTTTAGAGATCATGAAGATCAGTTACCCCTGTGTGGTCCCTGGATTGTGATGGGCCATGACCTTAGAGTTCATGACCTATCATTCCCCTGAGGTCAAACAAGGGTTAAGTCATGAACTCTGTAAGTTCATGACCCATCACAATCCAGGAGTCACACAGGGGTACCTTTACACGCCGTAACCGTTGAGAGAAATATTGACGGCGATATGTCGCCTTGCAATAATCGCCGTCAAAATCTCTCCCAATTGCAGCGTGTAATTGGGAAATTTGGCGGCGATCTGTCGCCTCGCCACGGTCGCCTGATCTCTGTGCACTGCTCTGAAATCAGGCGACCGTGGCGAGGCGACATATCGCCGCCAAATTCCCCAATTACACGCCGCAATTGGGAGGGATTTTGAACGGCGATTATTGCAAGGCGACATATCGCCGTCAATATTTCTCGCCGCGGTTGCGGCGTGTAAACGTACCCTTAGAGATTATTATGAAGATCCGTTAATCTCTGTGTGACCCCAGGATCGTGATAGGTCATGAACTTACAGCGTTCATGACCTATCATTCCCCTGGGAGAGTGCCTTATTCATTCCCCTGGGAGAGTGCTATAACACCGAGAAACATCGCGGGACCGCCCACTGGACTACGTCGGACATCACCGCCCACTGGACTACGTCGGACGCCACAGACAAATAAAGATGGGGTCTAAATTGTGTTTGTTTTTTTTTCTAATAAAAAAATCTTTCTCTGTGTTGTGTCTTCTTTACAATTTACTAGAGATTCCTAATGGCGGGTCTAACATTGGCCCTATATTATGAATCTCGGGCTTAGTGCCAGCTGCCAAAAAGCTGGCATTAACCCCTTATTACCCAGTCTGCCACCGCTACACGGCAGCTGGAAGAGCTGGATACAGCGCCAGAAAATGGCGCTTCTATGAATGCGCCATTTTCTGGGGCGGCTGCAGGCTGCAATTCGCAGCGGGGGGGGGCCCAGAAAGCTTGGGCCTCCCTACGCTGAGGATTCCAGCCCCCAGCTGCCTAGTTGTACCTGGCTGGCCCAAAAACATGGCGAAGCCCACGCCGTTTTTTTTAAAAATTATTTCATGAAATAATTAAAAAAAAAAAGGGCTTCCCTATATTTTTGGTTTCCAGCCAGGTAAAACTAGGCAGAAGGGGTTGGTGGCAGCCCGTAGCTGCCTGCTGTACCTGGCTGGACCAAAAGTGTGGCGAAGCCCCACGTCATTTTTTCTAAAAAATTTAATAAAGAACTACTAGAAAAAAAATGCAGGAGAGGAGACGACCAGGACACGGTGTCTCCGGATCTTGTGCACATGCTCTAAGGCTGCTTTCACATCAGCAGCTTTTGCCGATCGCGGCAGATGCGGTGAAAAAAAAGCATCTGCCGCGATTACCGCATAACCGCTGCACTTGCGGCAAGCCCCATGCAATGTCTATGGGGCTTGCGGTAAGTGTGCGGCAGGTGCGGCAAGTACGGTTTCGGCACTTGCAGCAGGTGCAGCCGCGAAAAAAAACCGCGGTCAGCCGTGTTTTTTTTGCTGCCGCATCTGCCGCAAGTGCTGATACTGCACTTGCCGCACCTGCCGCAAGCCCGCATAGACATTCTATGGGGCTTGCCGCAACTGTGCCGCAAGTGCAGCAGTTATGCTGTAATCGCGGCAGATGCGTTTTTTTTTACCGCATCTGCCGTGAACGGCAAAAACCGCTGATGTGAAAGTACCCTAAAAGTGAGAAATTGTGTGAAAAAAAGAAAATGTTCAATATGACGTTATCAAATTCTGTGAAGTAGCTGTAGCTTCAAAATGCTCACTATACCACTAGACATAATCCGTGAGGCGTCTAGTTTCCAAAATGGGGTCACTTGTGGGGGAGCTCCAATGTTTAGGCACACAGGGGCTCTCCATACGTGACATGGTGTCCGCTAACTATTGGAGCTAATTCTCCATTCAAATTGTTAGCGGACACCATGTCGCATATGGAGAGCCGCTGTGTGCCTAAACATTGGAGCTCCCCCACAAGTGACCCCATTTTGGAAACTAGACCCCCCAAGGAACATATCTAGATGCATAATGAGTACTTTCAACCCTCAGATGCTTCACAAATTGATCCATAAAAATGAAAAAAGACAATTTTTGTGGAAAAAAAAGTACTTTTTCATTTTTACGGATCAGTTTGTGAAGCACCTGGGGGTTCAAAGTGCTCACTATGCACTTGGGGCGTATAGTTTCCAAAATGGGGTCACTTGTGGGGGAGCCCCAATGTTTAGACACACAGGGGCTCTCCATACGTGACATGGTGTCCGCTAACAATTGGAATTGTAAGTTGATACTATGTCGTGTATGGCGATCCCCTGTGTGCCTAAACATTGAAGCTCCCCCACAAGTGACCCCATTTTGGAAACTAGACACCCCAAGGAATTTATTCAGATGCATAGGGAGCACTTTGGACCCCCAGGTGCTTCACAAATTGATCCATAAAAATGAAAAAGTAATTTTTTTTCACAAAAATCTTCTTTTATTTTCATTTATGGACTAATTTGTGAAGCACCTGGGGTATGAAAGTGCTCACTATGCATCTAGATATGTTCCTTGGGGGTCTAGTTTCCAAAATGGGGTCACTTGTGGGGGAGCTCCAATTTTTAGGCACACAGGGGCCCCCCATATGCGACATGGTGTCCGCTAACAATTTGAATGGAAAATTAGCTCCAATAGTTAGCGGACACCATGTCGCGTATGGAGAGCCCCTGTGTGCCTAAACATTGGAGCTCCCCCACAAGTGACCCCATTTTGGAAACTAGACATCCCCTGGAATTTATTTAGATGCATAGTGAGCTCTTTGAACCCCCAGGTGCTTCACAAATTGATCCGTAAAAATGTAAAAATAAATTCTTTTCCACAAAAAGTTTCTTTTTTCATTTTTATGGTTTCATTTGTGAAGCACCTCGGGGTTCAAAGTGCTCATCACCCATCTTGATAAGTTCCTTGGGTGGTCTAGTTTCCAAAATGGGGTTACTTGTGAGGGAGCTCCAATGTTTAGGCACACAGGGGCTCTCCATACGCAACATGGTCTCCGCTAACAATTGGAGCTAATTTTCCATTCAAATTGTTAGCGGACACCATGTCGCATATGGAGAGCCCTCGTGTGCCTAAACATTGGGGCTCCCCCACAAGTGACCCCATTTTGGAAACTAGACACCCCAAGGAATTTATTTAGATGCATAGTGAGCACTTTGAACCCTCTGGTGCTTCACAAATTGATCCGTACAAATGAAAAAGTATTTTTTTTTTCACAAAAACTTTCTTTTGTCCTCAATTTTTTACATTTCACATGAGCAACAGGATAAAATGCATCCTAAAATTTGTTGGGCAATTTCTCCTGAGTACACCGATACCTTATATGTGCTCATAAACCACTGTTTGGGCGCATGGCAGGACTCGAAAGGGAAGGAGCGCCATTTGACTTTTTGAATGGAAACTTAGCTCCAAAAATCAAATGGCGCTCCCTTCCTTCTGAGCCCTGCCGTGCGCCCAAACAGTGGTTTATGACCACTTATGAGGTATCGGTGTACTCAGGAGAAATTGCCCAACAAATTTTAGGATGCATTTTATCCTGTTGCCCATGTGAAAATTAAAAAATTGAGGCTAAAAGAACATTTTTGTTGGAAAAATTAAAATGTCCATTTTTTGTTTCCACTTTGCTTTAGTTCCTGTAAAGCACCTGAAGGGTTAATAATCTTCTTGAATGTAGTTTTGAGTAGCTTGAGGGGTGCATTTTTTGGAATGGTGTCATTTTGGGTGTTTTCTGTCGTGTACACCCCTCAAAGGGACTTCAAATGTGATGTGGTCACTAAAAAAATGGTTTTGTAAATTTTGCTGGAAAAATGAGAAATTGCTGATGAACTTTGAACCCTTATAACGTCCTAACCCCAAAAAATTTTTTCCCCAAAATTGCGCTGATGTAAAGTAGACATGTGGGAAATGTTATTTATTAACTATTTTGTGTCACATAACGCTCCGGTTTAACAGAATAAAAATTCAAAATTTGAAAATGGTGAAATTTTCAAAATTTTTGCCAATTTTTTAATATTTTCACAAATAAACGCAAAAATGATCGACCTAAATTTACTACCAACATGAAGCCCAATATCTCACGAAAAAACAATCTCAGAATCGCTCGGATCCAATGAAGCGTTCCAGAGATATTACCTCATAAAGGGACACTGGTCAGAATTACAAAAAATGGTCCGGTCATTAAGGTGGAAATTGGCTCCGTCACTAAGGGGTTAATGGATTCTGGCACATTTTTGAGCAACATTATTGGTGACACATGTCCCTTTGTAACTCACCTAGGTGCAGATGTTTGACTTTGAGACCCTCCGATTGCAGTTGATGTATAGGAGGCCACTATCATTGGCCGTGTTCCATTTTGGTTGGGGTGACTACTGGGTGTTTGCCTTCCCCTGCTTCAGGGATGTGTTTTGGGCCCACACGAGAGATCCCATCCACTTGGCTATAGTGTGTCATCGAAAAGAGGTGTGGCTTGCTTAACCTGCTGACATGGCCACATATTGTTCTATGTACTCATGTTGTGTTTTCTCATCTACAGGTGCTGATATTGAGGATGCAGAATATCCATGACCGCAATGTTATCGTGGCTCTTGCGTTGGTGGAAGAGCAAATGTGGCTTCAGGATCGGTATGAAAGGTTGATGAGGCGCAGACAGCGGCGGTTGTGGACCCGGGATTGGCTTCGCAGGCAGGAAACCCGGGGCCACATGCAGCTGTTGCGGGAGCTGGAGCTTAACAGTCCTGATGATTACCGAAACTATCTCCGTATGTCCGAGGACTGTTTCACCTTCCTATTGGAGCGTGTTGGGCCAATGATAGCTCGTCAGGACACTATAATGCGACTATCAGTATCAGCTGCTGAGCGGTTGGCTATCACTTTGCGGTTCCTGGCTACAGGGCAGTCCATGACATCCCTCACATACTTGTCACGTGTCTCCCTGCCCCTGCTGAGCCTCCTGATCCCTGAAACGTGTTGGGCCATCTGGAGAGCTCTGCAGCCATCCTACATGAAAATGCCTCTAACCGACGCAGAATGGCTGGAAGTAGCCCGAGGCTTTGAAACCCGGTGGAACTTCCCCAACTGTGGCGGGGCATTGGATGGTAAGCACGTGAGGATTACCAAACCTGCCAACTCTGGCTCTTTGTTTTTCAATTACAAAGGGTATTGTAGTATAATCCTCATGGCTGTAGTGGATGCGCACTATGAGTTCCTCTACGTGGATGTTGGAATGAACGGTCGCAACTCAGATGGGGGGGTGTTTGCACGCAGCTCCTTGGCAACACTACTAGGGAATGGTGGGCTAAACTTACCCTCAAATGAGGACACGACCAAACATCTCAACTTTGCGTTTGTGGCGGATGAAGCATTCCCACTTCAGGAACACCTACTGCGGCCATATCCCCAGAGGGCCCTTACTTCTGAGAGACGCATTTTCAACTACCGGCTATCCCGGGCCCGCCGTGTAGTTGAAAATGCGTTTGGGATTATGGCGAATAGATTCCGGGTTTTTCATACGCCTATGCATATGAAACCGGAGTCTATTGATGCGGTAGTGGTGGCCTGCTGTGTGCTGCACAACTTCCTGCGTCGTAGGGATAGAGCATCATACACGCCAGGAGGTTATGTAGATAATGCAGATGCTACAACAGGGGAGCTCCGTCCAGGGTCTTGGCGTGATGAGGGCCATGTGATTGTGCCACTCCAGCCGCAGAGCCATGGCCGCACTCGGCAGGAGGCCAGGGACAGTAGAGACGCTTACTGCTCCTACTTCAATGGGTCTGGTGCAGTGAGCTGGCAGAACCAGCCCATGTAGTGTGGCTGGCTCTGGGAGATGTATTTGAGGTTGCAATGGAGGTGACAGCAGGTTAGCTGCGCCCCTTTTCTTTTTTGTTTACCATTTTCTGGATCTTTGGTTTCATTATGTGCATAAGGCTTCGTTAGTTAGTTAGTTAGTTTAGGTATGGTTTTTTTTATTGTGTTGCTGCACAGGTTTCAATGTGTGGTCAATTTGTTATCTCTTTAATGTGGTTCAAGAATGTGACATGCACTTTAATTGTCCATTGTTTTTACTTTCTGTATATTTTTTTTTTTACAATCCAAGGTCACGATTAATGCATTTTATTAAAATTTTTTATGTTGGATCCAAAATAATCTGTGTGAGCCTGATTAACTTGGTGGAGGAGGGCAATGTGATGAAGGGTTTGGTGGGGGCCAGGGATGTCATAGCCACCTATTGGCTGGGATTGTGCAGACAATATGTGTGGGTAGCCATGTTTTTTTACAAGTCTTTTGCCCAACAGTGTTTGTGGCCATTGTGCGTACATGATCCTTTATTTTGTTGTAGGCAGAGGGTCCCCTGCACACAGCACATTGATGCAGGACATATTCTTGTCAGGTGTTTTCAAATACACTGTCACACAGATCTTTGACATGTTGCCTTGGGAGCCTGCCACTACATTCACATCTGTAAGCAGATATATTAACACCATTCAGCCTGTATTCACACATAGTTAGCCAGAGTTGACACAGATAGTATTTCAACAGAAAACGCACATACTGTGTGTTGTAAGCCGCTACTGTGTGTCGCACAAACGCACCTCAGCGCAATCGCCACACGACGCTGTCACAAGCGCTGATCGTGCCTGACAAGGCAAACACTTCTACTACGCACACATAGCCCAGGACCGCTACTTTTATACACACGGGGTATGTGACTGGCCACCACTCCAGCGTGACGCATTACCATCGATTTCGATGCATTCGCCATGCTCCGCCGTGTCACAACCACTTATTCCGTGCTTCACTCCGATCACTAGTACGTCACGTCTCGCCCATCCGCCCTTTCCGTCGTGCCCAATCACAACTCCGTAGTGTTGGCCAATGGTTGTGGTTTGGGCGCGGCGTACAGGACTGTGGCACGCCTATTTGTTTTACGTCCTGCCTTTGTTCCTCCCAGATCACTCTGTGGTGGCGGCGTGTAAAGCTGGTACGCTGAGCTACAGATGGCTACTTGAGACACCCGGCGATGTAGCTAGTTACAGATGTAGCGTAGCGTAGCGCACCTTGTGGCGGCGTGTGAAGAGGGTGCGTTTCCCGTATGTAACCGTTTGGGCGTGCTCGTGCACGTGAAGTAGCGGATTGTATCCATCCTGTTGTAGCGGCGTGTAAAGGTACCCTTAGGGCCCCTTTACACGCGGCTACATTTCTTGGGTGGCTACAGGTAACTTACTGGTTGCAGTGAAATCATGGAGAGATTATTCCATTTGTACACAGCAACAAGACAAAACCTTGTCTCCATGATTTCACTGCAACCAGTAAGTTACCTGTAGCCACCCAAGAAATGTAGCCGCGTGTAAAGGGGCCCTTAGGGTACCTTTACACGCCACTACTGGCGGGTGGATACAACCAGCTACAGGCTACAAATGTAGCTTGTAGCGGCAAAATACCCCGTAGTAGCGGCGTGTAAAGACGGTAGGAGGCACCCGGCAACAGATACATCTGTTTCCGAGCACTGCCCGGAAACAGGTGGCTACACAGGCGATTGTAGCGAGCTGTATCGTCGTGTAAAGAAGCAACAGAAGGGATGTGTCGACACCAGGCAATGTACCTGGTATGTAGCTGGGGCGTGACACAGGCTCCGGGATACCGCCCCCCTTCAGCGATCATTGGTGGAAGCTCCTGCGTTACGATTGGTAGACGCTGCATAGGGCGGCATATTTAAGGAGCTGACCAGTCACACTACACAATTGCTCGAGCGTCATGTATTAAACAGCCTCCTGCGATGCCTGGCGAATCATGGGTTTCTTGCTTTGTCCTATCAGCGTACGGACGTCTCGTAATCCACAATTGTGGCACGCCTATGTGCTGTCCCTGCTGCACCAGGTCCGCCCATATTAGCTGGTTGTAGCGGTGTGTAAATGAGATAAGATGAGCTACAGAAGGTGATTTGAGGCACCCGGCGTTGTATCCAGAGATAGATGTAACGTAGCGTAGCGCACCTTGTGGCGGCGTGTAAAGATGGTGCGTTTACCGTTTGTAACAGTTTGTGCGTGCTCGTGCACGTGAAGTAGCTGGTTGTATCCACCCTCCAGTAGCGGCATGTAAAGGTACCCTTAAGGTACCTTTACACACCGCCACAACAGGATGGATACCAACTGCTACTTCACGTGCACGAGCACGCCCAAACGGTTACAAACGGTAAACGCACCTCCTTTACACGCCGTCACAAGGTGCGCTACGCTACGCTACATCTACAGCTAGATACATCGCCGGGTGTCTCAAGTAGCCATCTGTAGCTCATTTACACACCGCTACAACCAGCTACTATGGGCATACCTGGTGCAGCAGGGACAGCACATAGGCGTGCTACAATTGTGGATTACGAGACGTCCGTACGCTGATAGGACAAAGCAATAATACCATGATTGGGCAGGCATCGCAGGAGGCTGATTAATACTTGACGCTCGAGCAATTGTGTAGTGTGACTCGTCAGCTCCTTAAATATGCAGCCCTGTGCGGCGACAACCAATCGCAACGCAGGAGCTTCCTCCAATGATCGCTGAAGGGGGCGCGGAAACCCGGAGCCCGTGTCACGCCCCAGCTACATAGCATGGTGTAGGAACAACCCTTCTGTTCCTTCTTTACACGCCGATACAGCTCGCTACAATTAGGGATGGGCGAATCTACTCGCTAGGACTCGTTACTCGGCGAGTAGTAAGGGACTCGCAGGACTCGGTACTCTGCGAGTTTCCCAGTGATTACTCGCACGAGTCCAATGCAAATCAATATCAATCCTAGTTTTGTCAGAAACGCTGACAACACTAGGATTGCCATTGTTTGCATTAGACTCGGCTACTGTGCCAGTGATAGCAGGGAAACTCGCAGATAACTGCTGTTTCTTTGCGAGCCTAGTCCAGCTGTCTTCTCTGTGCAGCTCCAGGGTCCTAGAGCCCGCCTGCTCACAGACATTATGTAGCAGTGCTGAGATTGTTCTCAGTCTGCTCATTCCCTGTGTACAGACATGAATGTCTGTGCACAGAGATGATGTAGCAGTGCTGAGATTGTTCTCAGTCTGCTCATTCCCTGTGTACAGACATGAATGTCTGTGCACAGAGATGATGTAGCAGTGCTGAGATTGTTCTCAGTCTGCTCATTCCCTGTGTACAGACATGAATGTCTGTGCACAGAGATGATGTAGCAGAGCTGAGATTGTTCTCAGTCTGCTCATTCCCTGTGTACAGACATGAATGTCTGTGCACAGAGATGATGTAGCAGAGCTGAGATTGTTCTCAGTCTGCTTATTCCCTGTGCATAGACATCTATATTTATGCACAGGGGATGTAGCAGAGAGGACATCGCGTTTTGGACTGCGTCGGACGGAAGAGGATTTTTTTAATTAAAGATGGAGTCCCTAATGGCTTTTTTTTTTTATTTCTAATAAAAAATTTTCCTTGTGTTGTGTTTTTTTTAAAACAATTTAATAGAAATTCATGGCGGTCATGTCTAATATTGGCGTGACCGCCATAAATTTCGGGCTTAGGGCCAGCTGATAATACAAAGCTGGCCCTAACCTCTTTATTACCCAGCGTGCCACCGCTACCAGGGCCGCTGGAAGAGCGGGGTTCAGCGCCAGAGGATGGCGCTTCAATGAACGCGCCATCTTCTGGGGCGGCTGCGGGCTGCAATTTGCAGCGGGGGGTGCCCAGAAAGCTTGGGCATCCCTGCGCTGCGGATTCCAGCCCCCAGCTGCTTAGCTGTACCTGGCTAGACATAGAAATTGCGCGGAGCCCCACGCATTTTTTTTTTATTATTTCATGAATTTCAGAGTCAGAGTCTCAGAGTCAGAATCTCAGAATTTCATGAAATAATTAAAAAAAAATGCGTGGGGCTCCGCGCAATTTCTATGTCTAGCCAGGTACAGCTAAGCAGCTGGGGGCTGGAATCCGCAGCGCAGGGATGCCCAAGCTTTCTGGGCACCCCCCGCTGCAAATTGCAGCCCGCAGCCGCCCCAGAAGATGGCGCGTTCATTGAAGCGCCATCCTCTGGCGCTGAACCCCGCTCTTCCAGCGGCCCTGGTAGCGGTGGCACGCTGGGTAATAGAGGTTAGGGCCAGCTTTGTATTATCAGCTGACCCTAAGCCCGAAATTTATGGCGGTCACGCCAATATTAGACATGACCGCCATGAATTTCTATTAAATTGTTTTAAAAAAAACACAACACAAGGAAAATTTTTTATTAGAAATAAAAAAAAAAGCCATTAGGGACTCCATCTTTAATTAAAAAAATCCTCTTCCGTCCGACGCAGTCCAAAACGCGATGTCCTCTCTGCTACATCCCCTGTGCATAAATATAGATGTCTATGCACAGGGAATAAGCAGACTGAGAACAATCTCAGCTCTGCTACATCATCTCTGTGCACAGACATTCATGTCTGTACACAGGGAATGAGCAGACTGAGAACAATCTCAGCTCTGCTACATCATCTCTGTGCACAGACATTCATGTCTGTACACAGGGAATGAGCAGACTGAGAACAATCTCAGCACTGCTACATCAGGCAGCAGGCAGGCTCTAGGACCCTGGAGCTGGCAGCCTGTACAGAGGAGACAGGATCTTATCTGTGCGAGTCAGCGATTACTTACAAAGTAAACGAGCAATGCAAATAAATGACAAAACTAGGATTGCTTCAGGCTGAAGCTTCCGAGACACATCTGCGATTTGTAAATCTCACACTACTCGCTATTACTCGCTTCCCCATTCATTAACATTGGACTCGCTAGACTCGCAACGAGTAGCAAGTCCTGTGCTCGGACTCGCTAGAGTCAAGCGATTCCGAGTAATTTAGGATTCGCCCATCACTAGCTACAATCGGCTTTGTTGCCATCTGTTTATGGGCAGTGCACGGATACAGATGTATCTGTAGCCGGCTGTGTCGTCCCGTCTTCAGACGCCGCTACTACGGGCGATATTGGCGCGACAAGCTACATTTGTAGCCTGTAGCGGGTTGTATCCATCCTGCAGTGGCGGCGTGTAAAGGTACCATTAGAGACGATCTGACCTCCTGCTGCTTCTACTCTCTTCTCCTCCCTTGTACCCGTCGGGCTAACCTTCTTGTTGAATGCCGCAGCCGCCTACTACAGTTCTGGTTCCCCTCTTGTGGGCTCTTTGGGAGTCAGGGCCGTATTTATAATATCCCCGTTTAACAGATTTTCTGTGAGCCTTGAAGGATCTCACAGTTTCGGGCTCCGCTACCTGGTTTCTTTCCTATGGGGCAGACTCTTCCGTTACTCACTTCCCCATTCAAGTGAACTCTGCCTCTCTGAGTTTCCTCTCTCTCTTTCTTTCTCTGTTTCTTGGGATCTTTGCTTTCTTGGGGCACCTCAGCCAAGGTAGCCTTCCTTTCTCCTTCAGGCTGGCTGCCTGGCTCCTTCCACACTCCCTCCTCCGACTCTATCCTCTGCCCGACTGCCTAACTAGTTCCCCCTGGAAGCCACTATGTCTCCTCCCGGGTTCCCTCCTACCTACTATCCTAGTGTGTGGGTGTCAGCTCTAGGGTTCCATCTAGTGACCATAGTCCTGACTACAGTGGAGTACTAGACCGCTTTTCTGGGTGCAGTACCCTTTTTGTGGCACCTATGTAGTGGGGCGCCACAATAACCCGATCTGCTGGGTGTTAGCTTCACATGATCCAATGCTACTATCTCAAGGGGTTGAGTGGTTATAATAGGTTGTAGTGGTGCTCTTTGGCTTTCATAGTCTTTTCTTCTCAAGTTGCATGGTTCACTGTTCTTACACAATCTCTCTATGGAGCCTCTCATGCCAACCCAGTAGAATCTATCTTTTAGCAACATCTCAAGCTTTTTCCAGCCAAAGTGTCCTGCTTCAAGGTGGTATGCTTCCAACACCATCTGGACATCCTTCTTTGGTACCACTATTTGCCAGATCATCTCATGGGTTCTGTGATTGATGTAGCGCCTACACAGTTTTTCTTGGTAAATGAATAACCTGCTTCTCTCGTTCCACAAGTGCTTTGCCTCTGGTGGAGCATCTGGATCCAGACGAGAACCTTCTTAAGTTATCAGCTCTTTAACTAAACTGATAGCCAGGTCACTGTCTTGGGTCTCCTTCCAACCATAGTGAGGTTATGGATTCACTGACTTTTCAGGATATTTCCTGGTAGCTTGTTGACATTGGGATGCTCTGTGGTGATGGAAGGCGGGTAGCTCTATTTCTTCTAGCTCATCCACATCTTCTTCCACATCTGACAGGTGAGGCATCCTTGACAAGGCATCAGCATTGGCGTTGTTATGGCATGCCCGGTACTTGATGGTAAACTGGTAATTCGACAACTGGGTCATCCAGCGCTGCTCCATTGCACCCAACTTCGCGGTTTCCACATGTGTTAGGGGATTATTATCCGTGAAGGCGGTGAACTTTGCAGATGTCAGGTAGTTTTTGAACCGTTCTGTTATGGCCCAGACCAAGGCCAGGAATTCCAGCTTGAACGAGCTGTAGTTCTTGGGATTCCTTTCTGTAGGACGGAGCTTCCTGCTGGCATAGGCAATCACTCTTTCTCTGACATTCTGTTTATGTGCTAAGACAGCTCCTAACCCTGCGTTGCTAGCACCAGTGTACAGCAAGAACAGTTGGTTATAGTCAGGGTAAGCCAGAATTTCTTCTTCAGTTAGGGCCTCTTTCATCAGTTTGAAGGACTCTTCTTGTTTCTTGCCCCACTCAAACGGAGGACCTCTGGACTTGCCTTTCTTGGTCTGGCCTACCAGGAGATCTTGTAAGGGTGCTGCTATCTTTGTATAGCCCTTGATGAATCTCCAGTAGTATCCTACCAGTCCTAAGAACAGATGTACCACTCTGACACTTGTTGGTTCTGGCCATTCTTTGATTGCGGTTACTTTATCCGGATCTGGTGCTACGCCTTCTGAACTGACTACATGTCCTAGATACTGAGCCTTTGGTTTTAGCAAATGGCATTTGGATGGCTTCAGCTTCATCCCAAACTTGGTGCTTTAGGTGCTCTTCATAGGTTTTAGAATACACTATGATGTCATCTAGGTAGAGTAGTACAGTCTCGAAGTTTCTGTGCCCCAGGCAACTGTGCCGTCCCAGGGTATATGGGGTACTCGGTATCTGGGCCCTTGCTGAGGTTGGGTGTCACTGGTGGCCTGCCCAGACCCGTGCCCTGGGGCTATGCTTATTAAAAAGGGGTAGTGTAAATGGGAATAAAGAGTTTGTGAGGCCACCTGCAGATTCTGGTGACTAGACACCAGTGCCACCTCAGTCCTCTGGAGGGCGATGGTATGGCGGCCTGGATGGAACAGCTCCCTTCAGGTGGAGCTGGGCCTCCGGAGCAGAAGTGCACCAATGATGGGGTTGCAATCTGTAGAAGTAAATTACCAGCAATGCAGTATTAGGACAAACACACGGAGACTCTGTCACTCTACCCGGGTACTTTACTGGAACAGTTCTGATCGCAATGCAGTTCACAGTGGGAAACAGTCTTTTTGTAAGGTAGCCGGCCGGGTAGTCACAGCAGGCTGCAAGATCTCTCGGAGACTCCCGTGGTATGCCTTCTCTTGACTATCCCAGGTCCTGCTGCTGATTCCTGTCCTTGCACTACCCCCTTACTACCAGGCTCATTGGGGTGCTGATGAGTTCCCGTGCTTCCCAGTTCTTAAGAAGGGGAGCTCGACCTTTAGTGGGCGATCCTGGTGTGGCAGTACTGTATGGGCAGGATGTCGGGGCCAGTAGACTGACCCGCGACGGCCGGTGTTGGTGGCTCAGGGGCTAGACTCCCTGCACCGCGTCCTCGGAGCCAGCACCCCGTTGCGTGGACCAGGGCTCCCCCGAAGTATGGGCGCTCTGTTATGGGGGATCCCTCTCTCTTTTCCCGGGCTGCCTCTTCTCTAGTCCCCCTGCCTTGGAGACCCCTTTCCTCTTCTCAGGGCTCCCTTTCTTCTTCTCCTTGGGGCAAGCTAAAACTCCCCATTTTTCTACCTCCCTCCCCTAACTCTCCCCTCAGGGACTGGGCTCCAACCATTTGCCTAGGCTTGAGTGTGGGAGTGTCGGGGTGGGAGCCTCCTACAGACCTTGCATTCCCACTGCGACAGGGTAACCGCACACTCTTTTATGGGTGCAGTACCCCACCTGTGATGTGTTTGTCGAATGCACTCGTGTGGCGCCCCTGCGTCCAGGAGGCCACAAAAGGGAACTGCAGCCAGGCAGGTAGGACATTGTTGCACAACAACACCCTCACAGCCCACACAACCCACGTGTCAGAAGGAGGTTTACATCCAGCCCTGAGATTAGATGCTCTATGAGATCGAGGGGTGGTGGATCAGAGGAGTGGGTTGGGCACATCAGAAGTCAGGTGACTGACAGTATATAGGAAGGGGGAGGAGTGAAGGAAGTTAGTAGGCCGGAGTGAGCCAAGATGCAAAGACCAGAAGCTGAGCTGTAAAGACTGAAGGAGAATCACACGTTCTGTGAGTGCAAGGCTAGGAGCGCAGAATCCGTACTGAGCCAGTGTGAGCCAGAGGGGAGAGAAAGCCCATCCAACACTGATGCCACCAGGAGTGTGAGAGAACGGAGAGGGACGGTGTAACCCATGCCCTAGACAGCAGCTAAAGCCACTGACTGAAGGCAGAGAAGTCCCTTCTATGATACTGAAAGGAACAGAAAAGAGAGAGCCTGGTATAGCCTCGTGCTGAGGACTGCTGGAGGCTGGGCTGAGTAGAGTGTCGGCTCTAGAGGGGACCGCAGTTTACCCGGGATCCCCAAACAACACGACAGGGGACCACAGCTCCACGTTAGGGTCCCCAACCCAAAGGACAGGCAGCTCAGTGACAACCAGGAGGGCCCACCAGGGGTCCGAGTCACCGCCATACTGTCCAGTGCACCACACACCACCCGTACAGACGGAGACCGTAGACAGCCCGGAAAGGACACTAAAGACTGTGTGAGCGGTCACAGAGAGAGAGGCCTGGCTGCAGGGAGCAAAGGGAACCCGGAGAGGGAGAATGTGCCCGTGTACTTGAACTGTGTACTGAGAACTGTACTTAACCTTGTAAGAACTGCAAACTACCTGTGAACTGTTGGAACAACTAAGTGTAAAGCTTTGGAAAACCCTGGAACAGTTTCCCTTGTGTCTCTGCGTGCAAGCTATTCCCTCCATACAGGACACAGCCTGTCAGCACCAGCCAGGAGGAGAGATCCCTGCAGCCTGCAAAGTAAGTGTCCTGGACAGTTCCACAACCCTTAACCCTTACTGCCCCGGGGGATACAGTTCTTCCCACTGGAACTACACCATCTCCGCTGCCACTCCATCACCCCCGGAGGTTCTGCAGCAGCGGCGGCCCCCATCACTGGCCGCATGAAGTGGGTGGCGTCACAGTGACATTTCCCCTGTAAAT
This sequence comes from Allobates femoralis, assembly GCA_033576535.1. Lineage (NCBI taxonomy): Eukaryota > Metazoa > Chordata > Amphibia > Anura > Aromobatidae > Allobates > Allobates femoralis. The sequence goes on from JARQOC010000106.1 coordinate 118,324, forward strand.
ATCCCCTTTTATTTGCCGAGCCAGGGACACGGTCCGGACCCAGCCACCCGTGACTTCCCCGACACCGTCCGGTCCGATACCGAGTACCCCCGTCCCGTGGCGCCCGACACTCGTCCTCGAGTGTGTCTCCCTGGTACATTGGTAGAGTAAAATTTTCATTTTCAATAAACAACATTAACTGGTAACATATATACAAAGCTTAAGTTTACGCATTCTTTTTTTTTTCCTTCCCTTTATGGGAGGCACTGAGCTTAGAACGTTGCAAAAACATTATTAACTTCATCAGTCACACGGGGACCGGTAACTGTGCGGAGCCAGCGGTAATTATTGCCCTTCATAGTCCAGTGTGCTTTATCACCACTGGGCCGCTTTGGATGAACACATGATATCACACAAGAGTCTCTGGCTTAACAGCGACAGTCTAGGCTCAAACACATTATTACTATTATAAAACAGGGTAACTGGGATTAGAGTTCTCACTAAAGTTTATGAGGCTCAAGGCAAAAAGGAGTCAGCATGCATTATTTAAAAACAAAAGCAAGGCAAAAATGAACTATTTACATTTTGGGATTCCTTCAGTCACTGAAACATTTGCTTAGAGGCGGGATACTGTGATGGCGAACTATCCCATTGGTCCCACATGCCACTCATAGGTGACCTGGTCTCCCCGGTAGAGGTCCCGGTCCGGGTGACCGCGGCACAAATGAGGTTCCACATCTCTTCTCCCAACAAAAATTTCGTCCTTCAGTCCTGGTTCTCTGATAAACCCCCACCAATCCCCATAATGGAAAGATATCACCGTACCTTCTTTCTTAAGTTCCTGGGGTAATGGGGGTTGCCGGCGGGCATCATCACGGGCACCACCTCAGTCCTCTGGAGGGCGATGGTATGGCAGCCTGGATGGGACAGCTCCCTGCAGGTAGAGCTGGGCCTCCAGGACAAGAGTGCACCGATGATGGGGATGCAATCTGTAGAAGTAAATTACCAGCAATGCAGTATTAGGACAAACACACGGAGACTCTGTCACTCTACACATTTACTTTACTGGAACAGTTCTGATGGCAATTCAGTTCACAGTGGGAAACAGTCTTTTTGTAAGGTAGCCGGCCGGGTAGTCACAGCAGGCTGCAAGATCTCTCGGAGACTCCCGTGGAGCCTTCTACAGACCTTGCATTTCCACTGCGACAGGGATAGCCGCACACTCATTTATGGGTGCAGTACCCCAACTGTGATGCCTGACCAGTCGGGTGCCACACAACACTCCATCAATCTCTGGAACATTCCGAGTGCATTACAGACCCTGAATGACATGCTGTTAAACTCACACAAGCCCATAGGTGTTGTAAATGCCGTCTTCTCCCGTTCTTCTTCTGCAACGGAGACCTACTAATACCCACTAGTGAGATCTAGGGTTGAAAAGTAATTAGCAGACTTTAATGCAGCAAGTGGCTCCTCTATGCGGGTTAACGGGTAGGCATCTTTATGTGTTATGTGATTTATCTGCCTATAGTCTACACACATTCTCATACTGCCATCTTTTTTTTGACCAGGACTACTGGAGCTGACCAGGGCCTGCAACTATCTCTTATGACCCCTGGGTCCTTCATGTCCTGCAACATCTCTTTGGCACACTGATAATGAGCTGGTGGAATAGGCCTGTGTCGCTCTTTAATGGGTGGATGGTCACCTGTGGGTATGTGATGGTGTACCCCGTTTATTCTTCCAAAATCAAGTGGATGCTTACTGAATACCCGTTCATATTCTTGGACTACCCGGTAGACACTGTGCTTTTTATGGGCAGGAGTGGAGTCAGTGACTACATGCAGTTACTGACCCCAGTTCTCCAGCTTACCCTTGGAATTGTTAACCTCCACCGAGTCTGGTGAGGTCAAGGGTTCCACTGCTTGGATGACATTATTATTTACAGTGTACAATTTAGCAACAATGGAATATCGGGGTAGTTTGACCTCATCCTCTCAACAGTTTAGAATGCGTATGGGTACCTTTCCCTTGCGTACATCAACCACTCTCCTGGCTGTCAAGAGTGTAGGCCTATGTTCCTGTCACGGGTGGCACGGATGACAGGGTAGAGGCCACGCGCAGACGGTCCCAGCGTTTGGCCAATCAGCCATAATGTTTGAGGACGGTCCGTCTTTCAGGGGCATTTACCTTCTGTGTAGATAGAGAGAAGGTATGATAAGATCTCCCTATCATGGGGAGACGGCTGGGAAGGTCTTGTGCTCGGTCTGGTTTCTACACCAGTATTCTGGGTCACTAGGACCCAGCAGGTTCTTCCCACCTTTATAAGGAGTTTCATTGCCCTCCCTCGGTGCAGGTGATATTTCCTTGTGCACTCATTATCCTTGCTCCAGCAGAAGCTGAGATTGTGGAGGTTGCTGTGCTCTGCTGCAAGATAAGTGTTTTCTTTCCCCATTGTCTGTTTTTCCTTGTGTTTGTCTTTAGTTGTTAGTGGAGGGGTCTAGTGAACCTCTCCATCTGATCCTTAGATAAGGTAGTGCTAGGATCAGAGAGGGACGAGGTTCGTGGTCGGCGACAGTTGAGGAAACTGTATAGGGACGTCAGGGCAGACAGGGTCAGCCCCAGTAAGACTAGGGGTCACCCTCTCCCTCTTGTGCCCATAGCTTTAGGGACTCCTTATTCCCCCCCCCCGTCGTTGTCCTACGCTGAGTGTCTCTCCCGCTCCCAGCGTGACATTATCACCTGCCCCCTCATCGGGCGTATGATTGCCCGATCAACCTCGTTCCCGAAGCTAAACTGCCCAAAGCTAGGATGTTTACTATATCGGGTCCGGAAAGACAGGCGATGAAGGATTTCATTTCCGAGAGTCTGCAGACGGGTCACATCAGGCCCTCAACTTCGCCGGTTGCGGCTGGTTTCTTTTTTGTTAAAAAAAAAGATGGGGGCCTCCGTCCTTGCTTGGATTTCCGGGAGTTGAATCGGATTACTGTCCGTGATCCGTACCCCCTCCCTCTGATTCCTGATTTATTCAGTCAGGTAGTGGGTGCTAAATGGTTCTCCAAGTTGGATTTGAGGGGGGCCTACAACCTGATTAGGGTCAGAGAGGGGGATGAATGGAAGACGGCATTTAATACCCCGGACGGCCATTTTGAAAGTCTCGTAATGCCGTTCGGGCTCACTAATGCCCCTGCGGTTTTCCAACACTTTGTCAATGACATATTCCATCATTTGGTGGGTAGATTTGTGGTTGTTTACTTGGATGATATCTTGATCTATTCCCCCGATATGGAGACGCATCAGTCCCATGTCAAGCAGGTGTTACAGGTCTTACGGGACAATAAGCTGTATGCTAAACTCGAGAAATGTGTCTTCGCCGTTCAGGAGGTACGTTTTTGGGGTACCTCCTGTCGCCGTTGGGTTTTCGGATGGATCCGGAAAAAGTCCGGGCGGTGCTGGACTGGGAACAACCGGACAATCTACGGGCATTGCAACGTTTCTTGGGGTTTACCAACTTTTACCGTAAATTTATTAGGAACTATTCGGTGCTGGTGACGCCTCTTACGGACATGACTAGGAAGGGGACAGATTTTTCCGAATGGTCGGAGTCTGCTCGCCAGTCTTTCTCCTCCCTAAAGCGTTGTTTTGTTTCCGCACCTATTCTCCGTCAGCCCGATCTTTCTCAGCCCTTCGTTGTGGAGGTGGATGCGTCTGAGGTGGGGGTGGGGGCTGTATTGTCGCAAGGCCCTTCGCCTGGGAGATGGGTGCCCTGCGCGTTCTTCTCCAAGAAGTTGTCGTCGGCCGAGAGGAATTATGATGTTGGTAATAGGGAGCTGTTGGCTATTAAGTTGGCTTTTGAGGAATGGCGTCACTGGCTGGAGGGGGCTGTCCATCCCATCACGGTTATTACCGACCACAAGAACCTGTCTTACCTTGAGTCCGCCAAGCGTCTCAATCCCCGGCAGGCTCGGTGGTCCTTGTTTTTCACGAGATTTAATTTTACCGTCACTTACCGTCCGGGGGTTGAGAACGTGAAGGCTGATGCGTTGTCGCGTAGTTTCCCGGGTGGTAGTGCTCATGAAAGTCCGTTCCCATCTTACAGGAGGGGGTGGTTGTTTCTGCTCTTTGCCCTGATCTGGAGGGGGAGGTGTTGAAGGTCCAGGGGGGCGCCCCTGCCTCCTGTCCTTCTGGGAGACTTTTTGTGCCATCATCTTTGCGTCTCAGTGTGCTGTCGGAGCATCACGACTCCGTGTTGGCAGGGCATCCCGGCAGTAGGGCCACCTTCGATCTTTTATCTCGCCGCTTTTGGTGGCCGGGGTTGCGGAAGGACGTAGCGGAATTCGTATCTGCCTGTAGTGTGTGTGCACGGGCTAAGGTCCCGCATACCCGTCCGGCTGGTTCTCTCTTGCCATTGTCTATTCCTGAGAGGCCATGGACACATGTGTCAATGGATTTTATCACCGATCTTCCGGCGTCTGCAGGCAAGACGGTAGTGCTGGTAGTGGTTGATAGATTCAGTAAGATGGTTCGCTTTGTGGCACTGCCCGCACTTCCTAATGCTCGGACACTGGCACAGGTGTTTGTAAGTGAGATTGTGAAGCTTCATGGAGTTCCCTCCGAGGTGGTTTCTGATCGTGGTACTCAGTTTGTCTCCAAGTTTTGGAAGGCTTTTTGTGCACGTTTAGGAATTGCTTTGTCCTTCTCTTCTGCTTTTCATCCTCAGTCTAATGGGCAGACCGAACGTATGAATCAGAATTTGGAGACTTATCTGAGGTGTTTTGTCTCTGACAATCAGGAGGCTTGGGCGAGTTATCTGCCCTTGGCCGAATTTGCCCTTAATAATCGTCTTCAGGAGTCCACTGGCAAGTCACCGTTCTTCGGTGCATATGGGTTTCATCCTCAGTTTGGTACTTTTAGTGGTACTAGTCCTTCCGGAGTTCCTGAGGAGGACCGATTTACCTCATCCCTCTCCTCGGTTTGGCGGGGGGTACAGAGTAGCTTGAAGCTCTTAGGCGACAGGTACAAACGTATGGCTGACAGGAAGCGTGCGCCAGGTCCGGACCTGTGTGTGAATGACTACGTGTGGTTGTCTACCAAGAATGTGAAGTTGAAGGTGCCCTCTTGGAAGTTGGGGCCCAGGTTTATTGGCCCTTATCAGATAACCGCCGTTATCAATCCCGTGGCGTTTCGTCTTGCGTTACCTCCCGCTCTTAAGATCCACAATGTATTTCATAGGTCGCTCCTCAAACCGTATGTGCCGTCATCTAACCCGTCTCCTTTGCCCCCGGAGCCCATCTGCGTGGCGGGGAATTTGGAATTTGAGATCTCAAAGGTGGTTGATTCTCGCAGGTTGCGCCGTTCTCTTCAGTATTTGGTGCACTGGAGGGGATACGGTCCTGAGGAGCGGATGTGGGTGCCGGCGTCGGAAGTCTCCGCCGCTAGGCTGGTCCGCGCTTTTCACCGTTCCCATCCGGATAAGCCTGGTCCTGAGTGTCCGGGGGCCACTCGTGGACGGGGGGGTACTGTCACGGGTGGCACGGATGACAGGGTAGAGGCCACGCGCAGACGGTCCCAGCGTTTGGCCAATCAGCCATAATGTTTGAGGACGGTCCGTCTTTCAGGGGCATTTACCTTCTGTGTAGATAGAGAGAAGGTATGATAAGATCTCCCTATCATGGGGAGACGGCTGGGAAGGTCTTGTGCTCGGTCTGGTTTCTACACCAGTATTCTGGGTCACTAGGACCCAGCAGGTTCTTCCCACCTTTATAAGGAGTTTCATTGCCCTCCCTCGGTGCAGGTGATATTTCCTTGTGCACTCATTATCCTTGCTCCAGCAGAAGCTGAGATTGTGGAGGTTGCTGTGCTCTGCTGCAAGATAAGTGTTTTCTTTCCCCATTGTCTGTTTTTCCTTGTGTTTGTCTTTAGTTGTTAGTGGAGGGGTCTAGTGAACCTCTCCATCTGATCCTTAGATAAGGTAGTGCTAGGATCAGAGAGGGACGAGGTTCGTGGTCGGCGACAGTTGAGGAAACTGTATAGGGACGTCAGGGCAGACAGGGTCAGCCCCAGTAAGACTAGGGGTCACCCTCTCCCTCTTGTGCCCATAGCTTTAGGGACTCCTTATTCCCCCCCCCCGTCGTTGTCCTACGCTGAGTGTCTCTCCCGCTCACAGCGTGACAGTTCCGTACTAATGGGCTCTACCTCCTGGTAGTCCTGTCCCCTGAGGCCTATCACTGTTCAGCATCAGATCATCATTTCACTCATCGGGGGTACCACAATAGGAATCGGGTCTGTTACCCGTACACTACCAATTTCACCACCGGTCAGTTTTACCTGTTGTTGATGCAGGAGGGCTCTGATTTCCTTCTGAAGAGCTCTTTTCTACTGCCTGGATTTGGCAGTATCCACACTCTGTTGGAGGAAGAACAACATTTCATCCAAACAATTGCTAATTACATTTGTACCAAGAATGATATATGGATCCCTGTCATTAGGATTAGTTTCCACCACAATAAGCCCCTGGTCTTTCAACTCCACCCTTCCCACTTTCACTGATACCTCTCTAACCCCGATTAGGTTAAGTGGTAAATCATTAGAAGCATAAATAATGGGGCCTGATTCTGGTGGTTTAAGTTCAGCATTAGATCGTTTGTGAAGGATGTTAGGTATGGTGGTCACCTGCAATGTTAGGTATGGTGGTCACCTGGGACCCAGTGTCCAGCAATGCAGGTGTAGGGATCCTGTCTAGTATGATAGACAGGAACAGTCTTCCTCCTATGTATCTATCATACCAGTCTGATGGGCCTGGTCGGTCTACTCCTGGGGTTTGGCCCCTCCCCCAGGGTTGCTGGTTTAAAGGGCAATGCCTTGCGATATGGCTGGCCTTGCTGCAGTGACAACAGATGGGTTCTCCGGTGGTCCTCCCATGGAGCGACATGGTTTTCTTTGATCTCATCCATGGGACATCCTCTGGGCTGTCAGCGAGCTGTATCTTTCCCGATGGCTCTGTCTGTAGCTGCAGGGCGTTCATGATGGTGGCCAGGTTCTTACTCAACTGGAGCACCTCAGAGCACAGGCTGTCAAACCTGCTGGAGGTTACAGTCGGCACATTTGTCTCGCCTGTAGGCAAAGGAGTAGGTGTTACTGGTACAGGAGCAGCACCACCCTGCCACCGCTGGATGGCAGAGTCTGGGTTTTCTAGGGGCTGTAAACCCTTGATGGACATGTCCTTTCCTCTGGTGACCGTAGCCCCCGAATAAATTATTTAATTAAATTGTTCAATTAACATCTTATTCTCGTCCTGTACACTGGCTGGACTGACTTTCTTTAGGGCCCACAGCGCTTCCTGCAGGCATCAGGCCAGGGGCGGACTGGCCCAGGTGGCTGGGGGGCAAGTGCCCCCCAGGCTGGTGGAATTGCCCTCATCTAGGGCCGCCCATACTGAAACGGCCCGGCGGCGCTGCTTTGCGGCCGCAGCTGCTTGCACAGCAGCCGACAGTGGAAATGCCCGGCAGGAAGCATGGTGAGTGCGGGCTGCGTGATAGCAGCCACAGCCCCCCCCCCTCCTCAACTGCAAGGGCTGGAACCAGGCCCGCACTGGGGTGCGGGGGCCGCCCGCTCCTCCAGCCTCAGCATTGCTTTAACCCCTTTACGACTAATGACGAGTATACTCGTCATGAAAAGATGTCAGTTCCCGCATCATGACGAGTATACTCGTCATGGCTTTGAACTGTCACTGCTTCTAAACGAACAGTGACAGCTCAAATCTAAAAGCTGTCAGTGACAGCCAAGGGTTAGGGGAAGAGGTGTGGGCACCCCTGTTAACCCCTTCACCCCCCCCCCTCCCCAATCACACTTATCTGCCGGCGGGTTGCACCGCAGCCGCCGGCAATGAGCTGATGCTCCAGCTCACACTGTGTCCTGTCCCCGCCCCCTGTGTCCAGCTCCCCCTGTGTCCTGTAGCCCCCCCCCTGTGTCCTGAGCCCCCTGTGTCCTGTCCCCGTCCCCTGTGCAGCCCCTCCTGTGTCCTGTCCCCGTCCCCTGTGCAGCCCCTCCTGTGTCCGGTCCCCGTCCCCTGTGCAGCCCCTCCTGTGTCCTGTCCCCGCCCCCTGTGTCCAGAGCCCCCTGTGTCCTGTAGCCCCCCCTGTGTCCTGAGCCCCCTGTGTCCTGTCCCCGTCCCCTGTGCAGCCCCCCCCTGTGTCCTGTCCATCCCCGCCCTCCACCCGACATAGTTTGTCTGCCGGCGGGCTTATGCGCCCACCGGCGAAGCTGCAGGGCCCCCTCCTCCTCCCTGCTGGCCCCCAGCCCCCGGTCCTCCGTCCCCAGCCCCCGATCCCCGGTCCCCAGCCCCGCTCACCTATCCCGGCGGGCTGCACGCTCGGTGCACCCGCCCGCACCGTCGGGCCTCCTCTGCAGTCTGGTGTGGCTCCTCCTCTTCTCAGGGGCTCCTCCTTCTCATCGCTGGGTAAGTATGAATGAATGAATGAATCAAAGAATGAATGAATGGATGGATGGATGGGTGGATGGATGGATGGGTGGGTGGGTGGATGGATGGCTGGATGGATGGATGTGTGCGTGCGTGGATGTGCGTGTGTGGATGTGTGTGCGTGGTTGTGTGCATGCGTGGATGTCAGTACGTGGATGTGCGTACGTGGATGTGCGTACGTGGATGTGCGTGCGTGGATGTGCGTACGTGGATGTGCGTACGTGGATGTGCGTACGTGGATGTGCGTGCGTGGATGTGCGTGCGTGGATGTGCGTGCGTGGATGTGCGTACGTGGATGTGCGTACGTGGATGTGCGTACGTGGATGTGCGTACGTGGATGTGCGTGCGTGGATGTGCGTACGTGGATGTGCGTACGTGGATGTGCGTACGTGGATGTGCGTACGTGGATGTGCGTGCGTGGATGTGCGTGCGTGGATGTGCGTGCGTGGATGTGCGTACGTGGATGTGCGTGTGTGAATGTGCGTGCGTGGATGTGTGCGTACGTGGATGTGTGCGTACGTGGATGTGCGTGGATGTGGATGTACGTGGATGTGTGTGTGGATGTACGTGGATGTGTGCATGCGTGGATGTGCGTGCGTGGTTGTGTGCATGCGTGGATGTGCGTACGTGGATGTGCGTACGTGGATGTGCGTACGTGGATGTGCGTGTGTGGATGATGGGTGCATAGGTGGATGGATGGGTGCAACAAGGGATCAAGTGTCCTCTTGTTATAGTCTCTGGGATCATAGTCATGGTGCACTGTATAACTGATCATTGTCATACAGTGCACCATAACTCTGACCCCTGAGACTGTAGGAAGAGGACACGATCCCTTGCTGCAGTCTCTGGATTGAGCAGGGGTGATCGAGCGTCGTGGGACCTTCGTTGTGGACTACGTCGGAGGCGATCGAGCGTCGTGGGACCTTCGTTGTGGACTACGTCGGATCTTTATAATAAAGATGGAGTCCGAATTTTGTTTGTGTTTTTTTTTCAAATAAAAAGATTTTTCTATGTGTGTATTTTCTGACTATTTACCAGAGATTCCTAATGGCGGGTCTAACATTGGCCCTATATTATGAATCTCGGGCTTAGTGCCAGCTGCCAATAAAAAGCTGGCATTAACCCCTTTATTACCCAGTTTGCCACCGGCACCAGGGCAACTGGAAGAGCATGGGTACAGAGCCAGAAAATGGCGCTTCAATGAATGCGCCATTTTCTGGAGCGGCTGCGGGCTGCAATTCGCAGCATGGGGGCCCAGAACGCATGGGCCTTTCCATGCTGAGGATTCCAGCCCCCAGCTGCCTAGTTGTACCTGGCTGGGCCAAAAATATGGCGGAGCCCTACGTCATTTTTTTTTCTAGAATTAGTTCTAGAAATAAAAAAAAATGGGCTTCGCTGTATTTTTGGTTGCAGCCAGGTACAACGAGGCAGCTGGGGGTTGCTGGCAGTCTGTAGCTGCCAAGTTGTACCTGGCTGGACCAAAAATAGGGCGGAGCCCTACGTCATTTTTTTTTCTAGAATTAGTTCTAGAAATAAAAAAAAAATGGGCTTCGCTGTATTTTTGGTTGCAGCCAGGTACAACAAGGCAGCTGGGGGTTGCTGGCAGTCTGTAGCTGCCAAGTTGTACCTGGCTGGACCAAAAATATGGCGGAGCCCTACGTCATTTTTTTTTTCTAGAATTAGTTCTAGAAATAAAATAAAGCCTTCGCTGTATTTGTAGCCAGCCATGTACAACTTGGTAGCTGGCTGACTGGAATCCTCAGCGTGGAGAGACTCAAATGTTGTGGGTCCCCCACGCTGCAAATTTCAACCCACAGCCACCCAAGAAAATAGCGCATTCATTAGAGGCGGCATTTTCTGGTGCTGTACCCCAACTCTACCAGTTGCCCTTGTGCTGGTGGCACATGGGTTCTCCATATGCGACATGGTGTCCGCTAACAATTTCAATAGAAAATTAGCTCCAATTGTTAGCGGAAACCATGTCGGGTATGGAGAGCCCCTCCCTGTGTGCCTGAACATTGGAGCTCCCCCACAAGTGACCCCATTTTGGAAACTAGACCCCCAAAGGAACGTATCTAGATGCATAGTGATCACTTTGAACCCCCAGATGCTTCACAAATTCATCCATAAAAATGAAAAAGCACGTTTTTTTCCACAAAAAGTTTCTTTTTTCATGTTTACGGATCAATTTGTGAAGCATCTGGGGGTTCAAAGTGCTCACTATGCATCTAGATACGTTCCTTGGGTGGTCTAGTTTCCAAAATGGGGTCACTTGTGGGGGAGCTCCAATGTTTAGGCACATAGGGGCTCTTCATATCCTACAAGGTGTCCGCTAACAATTCCAATTGTTAGTGGACACCATGTTGCCTATGGAGAGCCCCTGTGTGTCTCCACATTGGAGCTCCCCCACAAGTGACCCCATTTTGGAAACTAGACCCCCAAAGGATTATATCTAGATGCATAGTGAGCACTTTGAACCCCCAGATGCTTCACAAATTGATCCGTAATAATGAAAAAAGAAATTATTTGTGGAAAAAAAGTGCTTTTTCATTTTTACGGATGAATTTCTGAAGCACCTGTGGGTTCAAAGTGCTCACTATGCATAAATATACGTTCCTTTGGGGGTCTAGTTTCCAAAATGGGGTCACTTGTGGGGGAGCTCCAATGTGGAGACACACGGGGACCCTCCAAACGCGACATGGTGTCCGCTAACAAATTGAGCTCATTTTCCATTCAAATTGTTAGCGGACACCATGTCGCGTTTGGAGGGTCCCCGTGTGTCTCCACATTGGAGCTCCCCCACAAGTGACCCCATTTTGGAAACTAGACCCCCTAAGGAACGTATCTAGATGCATAGTGAGCACTTTGAACCCCCATATGCTTCAGAAATTCATCCGTAAAAATGAAAAAGCATTTTTTTTCCACAAAAAATTTATTTTTTCATTATTATGGATCAATTTGTGAAGCATCTGGGGGTTCAAAGTGCTCACTATGCATCTAGATATGTTCCTTTGGGTCTAGTTTCCAAAATGGGGTCACTTGTGGGGGAGCTCCAATGTGGAGACACACAGGGACCCTCCAAACGCGACATGGTGTCAGCTAACAATTTGAGCTCATTTTCAATTCAAATTGTTAGCGGACACCATGTCGCGTTTGGAGGGCCCCGGTGTGTCTCCACATTTGAGCTCCCCCACAAGTGACCCCATTTCGGAAACTAGACCCCCTAAGGAACATATCTAAATGCATAGTGAGCACTTTGAACCCCCAGATGCTTCACAAATTCATGAATAAAAATGAAAAAGCACTTTTGTTTTCCACACAAATTTTCTTTTTTCATTTTTACAGATCAATTTGTGAAGCACCTGGGGGTAGAAAGTGCTCACTATGCATCTAGATATGTTCCTTTGGGGGTGTAGTTTCCAAAATGGGGTCACTTGTGGGGGAGCTCCAATGTGGAGACACACAGGGAACCTCCAAACGCGACATGGTGTCCGCTAACAATTTGAATGGAAAATTAGCTCAAATTGTTAGCGGACACCATGTCGCGTTTGGAGGGTCCCTGTGTGTCTCCACATTGGAGCTCCCCCACAAGTGACCCTATTTTGGAAACTAGACCCCCAAAGGAACATATCTAGATGCATATTGAGTACTTTGAACCCCCAGATGCTTCACAAATTGATCCGTAATAATGAAAAAATAATTTTTTAGAGGAAAAAAAAGTGCTTTTTCATTTTTACGGATGAATTTCTGAAGCATATGGGGGTTCAAAGTGCTCACTATGCATCTAGATACGTTCCTTCGGGGATCTAGTTTCCAAAATGGGGTCACTTGTGGGGGAGCTCCAATGTGGAGATACACAGGGACACTCCAAACGCGACATGGTGTCTGCTAACAATTTGAGCTCATTTTCCATTCAAATTGTTAGCGGACACCATGTCGCGTTTGGAGGGTCCCTGTGTGTCTCCACATTGGAGCTCCCCTACAAATCACCCCATTTTGGAAACTAGACCCCCTAAGGAAGGTATCTAGATGCATAGTGAGCACTTTGAACCCCCAGATGCTTCACAAATTCATTCATAAAAATTAAAAAAACACTTTTTTTTCACAAAAAAATTATTTTTGCCTACATTTTTTCAGTTTCACATGGGCAAAGGGATAAAATACATCACAAACTTTGTTGGGCAATTTCTCCTGAGTACACCGATACCTCATATGTGGTCATAAACCACTGTTTGGGCGTATGGCAGGGCTCAGAAGTGAAGGAGCGCCATTTCACTTTTTGAACGGAAAATTGGCTCTAAAATTCAAATGTCGCTCCTTCCCTTCTGAGCCCTGCCGTGCGCCCAAACAGTGGTTTATGACCACATATGAGGCATCGGTGTACTCAGGAGAAATTGCCCAACACATTTTAGGATGCATTTTATCCTGTTGCCCATGTGAAAATGAAAAAATTGAGGCTAAAAGAACATTTTTGTTACAAAAATTAAAATGTCCATTTTTTCCTTCAACTTTATTTTAGTTCCTGTGAAGCACCTGAAGGGTTAATAATCTTCTTGAATGTAGTTTTGAGTAGCTTGAGGGGTGCAGTTTTTGGAATGGTGTCACTTTTGGGTGTTTTCTGTCATGTACACCCCTCAAAGAGACTTCAAATGTGATGTGGTCACTAAAAAATTGGTTTTGTAAATTTTGCTGGAAAAATGAATAATTGCTGATGAACTTTGAACCCTTATAACGTCCTACCAAATTTTTTTTTTTCTTCCAAAATTGTGCTGATGTGAAGTAGACATGTGGGAAATGTTATTTATTAACTATTTTGTGGCACATAACTCTCTGGTTTAGCAGAATAAAAATTAAAAATGTGAAAATTGCTAAATTTTCAAAATTTTTGCCAAATTTTTTATTTTTTCACAAATAAACGCAAAAATTATCGACCTAAATTTAATACTAGCATGAAGCCCAATATGTCACGAAAAAACAATCTCAGAATCGCTAGGATCCGTTGAAGCGTTCCAGAGTTATAACCTCATGAAGGGACACTGGTCAGAATTACAAAAAATGGTCCGGTCATTAGGCTGCAAAGTGACTCGGTCCTTAAGGGGTTAATCTGTCACCGAGCGGCCACGGCATGCAGGGGGCGGGGCCACGGACGTGCAGGGGGCGGGGCCACGGACGCGAAGGGGGCGGGGCCGTTTCCCCAAAGCAGTGCCCTTCTCTCAGCAGTCAGGATAACAGGGGCAGGTCCCAACCCCTCCCACCATCTTCATCACATTCCTGATCTCTCTCTGAGATGATCATGTGACCCCGGATGCCTCCCCTCCATGTGACATCATCACAGGTCCTACTGGTATAATATGTGAGTATCATATCTGTGTGTGGTAGATGCTAGAGAATACAGGCTGCTTGCAGGTGTGACGTCATTAGAAGAGGCGGGGCCTCCTCATGTCAGGGGCGTGCCCTCCTTTTTTCCTCCTGCTTCTCCTTTTCCCTCGTGCAGTGTGGATTATGGCGGGCTTCTGTGAGGCTGTTACCCTCGTGCTTCGTGCTGCAGTATTGATTTTATGGCGGCCTTCTGTGAGGCTGGGGCGGATAATCTTCTGATTGTATGTGTAAACTGCTTCTCAGGGATCTGAGTAGGTAAGAAAGCGTAATGCTTAAATAGGACTGCTTGCTTACTGGGGGTCTGTTTACATGGGACTGCTCAGGGATCTCAGTGGGTAGAGGAACATAATGCTTACATGGGACTGCTTGCTGGGGTCTGTTTACATGGGACTGCTTCTCAGGGATCTAAGTGGGTAGAGGAACATAATGCTTACATGGGACTGCTTGCTGGGGGTTTGTGGGGGGACTGCTTGCTGGAGGTCTGTTTACATGGGACTGCTTCTCAGGGATCTCAGTGGGTAGAGGAACATACATGGGACTGCTTGCTGGGGTTTGGGGGGGGACTGCTTGCTGGAGGTCTGTTTACATGGGACTGCTCAGGGATCTCAGTGGGTAGAGGAACATAATGCTTGCATGGGACTGCTTGCTGGGGGTTTGTGGGGGGACTGCTTGCTGGAGGTCTGTTTACATGGGACTGCTTCTCAGGGATCTCAGTGGGTAGAGGAACATAATGCTTACATGGGACTGCTTGTTTGCTGGGGGCCTGCGGCAGTGGCTAGGGGAACATAATGCTTACATGGGACTGCTTGCTGGGGGTCTGTGGGGGGCATGATGCTTACATTGGGATACTGCTTGCTAGGGATTTGCATGGGTAGGTGGGCAAGTTCTTTGCAGTTACTTGCATGGGGCTGCTGCTTGATAGGGATCTGCGTGGGTAAGGTGGCATGATGCTTGCATGGGGCTGCTGCTTGCTCCATGGGGATCTGAGTGGTTAGAGGAGCATAATGCTTGCATGGGGCTGCTGCTTGATTGGGAATCTACGTGGGTAGGGGGCATGATGCTTGCATGGGGCTGCTGCTTGATGGGGATCTGTGTGGGTACGGGGCCATGATGCACGCATGGGGCCGATCTGCATGGGTAGGGGGGCATGATGCTTGCATGGGGCTGCTGCTTGATGGGATCTGCGTGGGTAGGGGGGCATGATGCTCGCATGAGTCTGCTGCTTGATGGGGATCTGCGTGGGTAGAAGGACATGATGCTCGCATGGAGATGCTGCTTGAAGGGGATCTGCTTGGGTAGAAGGGCATGATGCTCGCATGGGGATCTGCGTGGGTAGGGGGTCATGATGCTTGCATGGGGCTGATCTGCGTGGGTAGGGGGGCATGATGCTTGCATGGGGGTGCTGCTTGATAGGATCTGCGTGGGTAGAGGGGCATGATGCTCGCATGGGGGTGCTGCTTGATAGGATCTGCGTGGGTAGAGGGGCATGATGCTCGCATGGGGCCTATTATACCAAAAGAGCCATTTGTGAAGGTGGCTCTTATCCCCTACTCCCCAGGGACCTCCTACTTTGTTCCTCAAAAGCGGCCTCGGCACCTGCGCAGATCTCTCAGCTCTCGGGCTTCTCACATGGTTCGAATCTGGCACCTGCGGAAACAGCGTGACTGCGCCTGTTCCCTCCTTGCCAGATTCCCAGCCACGCAGTCTGTATCTATTCTAATAAAACCCTAAAGGTACCGTCACACGGGGAGATATCGCCGGCGATGTTGCCGGCAACCGAGGGGCGTGGCCAGGTTGCGGCGACATCGCCGGCGAATTGCCGCGTGTGACAGGGCGATTATCAGGCGATGAATCGCCTGAGTCACATCGCCAGGTTTCCCAACAATGTTGGGAAACCTGGCGATGTTGCTCAGGCGATTCTGACTGATCGCCCTGTGTAACGCGGCAATCCGCAATGTTACGGGCGATTCCGCCTATCTACTACATTGCGGGTTATGGCTCGCTGGGTTGCTGGGCAACTCAGCAAGCGATAGCCGCGGCAACTAGCCGGCGACATCGCCGGTAAGTTGCTCAGTCTGACATCTCACCGGCGATGTTGTCAGGGATGCGCGATCCCCGGCAATATCGCCGGCGATATGTCTCTGTGTGACGGTACCTTAAGCCAGCTTCCGTCAGTATGTCATCGAAATGACGTCACATTCTGACGGAAGCCGACTGTATCCCTAAGCAAGATGGCCGACCGTTAGCGAGAGCGGGGCTAATACTGCCTCACTCTCGCCATCGGCGGACCCTCCTGCGCCCCCGCTCCTCCGGCCCCGATCCGCTCTTCCTGCCCCCCGCGGCCCCCCCTTCCTCTGCCCCACTGCTCCCCGTGGCCCCCACTCACCCTGCCTTTCCCCCCCGCTCCTCAATGATGATAAAAATAAAAAAAGCCGATAAAGGATACTTAGAAGACAGATGGAGCGCGGCTGCGGAGGGGAAGTATCCTTATGTTTTTTTTTTATTGTTATCACCATTGAGGAGCGGGGGAGTAAGGGCAGCAGAGGGAGGGGGCCCACGGAGAGAGAGGGGGGCAGGAGGAGCGCCTACATCCTGCAAAAACCCTCCCGGCTCCGTCCAGCTTCCCCATCCTGCGTCACCCGGCTCCCCCCCATCCTGCGGCTCCCACCCCGGCTCCCCCTATCCTGCGTCCCCCGGCTCCCCCTCCCCCATCCTGCGTCTCCCCCCCATCCTGCGTTCTCCCCCCCCATCCTGCGTCTCCCTCCCCCCCCATCCTGCGTCTCCCTCCTCCCCATCCTGCGTCTCCCCCCCCATCCTGCGTCTCCCCCCCCATCCTGCGTCTCCCCCCCCCATCCTGCGTCTCCCCCCCCCCCATCCTGCGTCTCCCCCCCCCCCATCTGCGTCCCCCCCCCCTCCATCTTGCGTACACCCCCCCCCCCCCATCCTGCTCTTCCCCCCGCGCTCCTCACTCCTGCCCACCTGCGCTTGCTGCAGACCATGAGCCACCTGCACTCTGCAACCACTGAGCCACGTGCACCTGCTAACCACTGACCCCTGTATACTCTGCTAAGCACTCTGCTGCGGGCAGGAGTGAACCGTGGAACAGCGGCCGGGTGTGGGCAGGAGGGGCCCCCTCTTGCCCTCACCGAGCCGCTGTTCCCCGGCCCCCTCCTGCCCGCACCAAGCCGCTGTCCCCGAGCCCCCTCCTGCCTGCACCCGTCCGCTCTTCCCCGGCCCCCTCCTGCCTGCACCCGCCCGCTCTTTCCTGGCCCCCTACTGCCTGCACCCGGCCCCCTCCTGCCCGCTGTGCCCTGGCCCTCTCCTGACCGCACCCGCCCGCTGTCCCCTCCTGGACTCTGGCACCACTGCTCACTGGCACCGTTGCACACCGATACTGCTGTAGGTATCTACTATATAATTGTCTACTTTTGTCTGTTTGTCTGTAACGCAAATCCTGCGTCGCTGGTCGCAGGCGGCTGGCCTGACCAATCAATCAGCAACAGGGACAGTTTGCCCGCAAATTGGCGCGGCATTTCAACCACGCTTTGCTGATTCGTTGCGCCCGGCCGGTTTCCTTGCCAGCAATCAGCGATATTGGCGCAGGATTTAAACCCAGCTTCCCTTTGCATTATTCTTAAATCTTCATAAATAAACTACATACATAATCTAGAATACACGATGCGTTAGAATCGGGCCAACATCTAGTACAGCATAAGAGCACTCTGGGCGGGATCTGGTGCCTACGTGATACCATCTGACCTCAGCTTCCAGGCAGAGCTCACGAAGATGCCCAAGAGCTGAGAGATCTGCACCACTCGCAAGGAACAGAGTAGGAGGGTCCCGGAGGTGGGGTAACAGCAGCGAGGGGTTTAGGTCCTGGGAGGGGAGTATACTCTCCGGACCTAAAATAATTTCTCATAAAGTGATTATTTTGGTGTCCGGGTGGGAAGGGGGACAAAAGCCACATTCACTCCTTCACTAAATGCAGCATAGGCACTGCTGGAGGTGGCTTTTAGTTTAATAGGCCCTGCGTGGTGACAGGTTCCCTTTAAAACTTTTTTTCTTACTAATAGTGTTGGGGGGCGCAGGACTCTGTGTTTCTGCTCGGCCACCAGGAAGTTTGAAACTACATAAAAAAAGTTGGCTCCACATTTCGGGCCGTGTTCTGTCCTCGGACTCTGCGGATCAATTTTAGCCTTGTTTCTATAGGAGTCAGGCACAACTTGTATCGAGTGTTTCTGCATGATTTATTATTTTTTTTCTGTTCTAGGTATTGTGGATTTCCCCCATCTACAGCAGGGTCACTTCCCTGTGGAGAACATTTCATCACTGCTCGTCTCTACAATCCATGTGAGGCCGTTGAAGAGGTGACACTGTGGGAGCCTGATAATGTCAGATGAGTATAATCACTCCAAACAACCCTCCCTCTCTCTATCTCTTAGCTTGCTAGGGTTTGCTGTCTTGGGGTCTCTCGCCCTCTTATTTTCTTTTGGGCAAGCTTTCTCCCCTCCTCCTCCTTTTCCGCCTTCTCCCCCCTCCTCCTCCTCCTTTTCCGCCTTCTCCCCCTCCTCCTTTTCCGCCTTCTCCCCTCTCCTCCTCCTCCTTTTCCGCCTTCTCCCCCCTCCTCCTCCTCCTTTTCCGCCTTCTCCCCCCTCCTCCTCCTCCTTTTCCGCCTTCTCCCCCCTCCTCCTCCTTTTCCGCCTTCTCCCCCCTCCTCCTCCTTTTCCGCCTTCTCCCCCCTCCTCCTCCTTTTCCGCCCTTCTCCGCTCCCTCCTCCTTTTCCGCCCTTCTCCGCTCCCTCCTCCTTTTCCGCCCTTCTCCGCTCCCTCCTCCTTTTCCGCCCTTCTCCGCTCCCTCCTCCTTTCCGCCCTTCTCCGCTCCCTCCTCCTTTCCGCCCTTCTCTGCTCCCTCCTCCTTTTCCGCCCTTCTCCGCTCCCTCCTCCTTTTCCGCCCTTCTCCGCTCCCTCCTGCCTTTTCCCGCCCTTCTCCGCTCCCTCCTCCGCTCCCTCCTGCCTTTTCCGCCCTTCTCCGCTCCCTCCTGCCTTTTCCGCCCTCCTCCGCTCCCTCCTGCCTTTTCCGCCCTTCTCCGCTCCCTCCTGCCTTTTCCGCCCTTCTCCGCTCCCTCCTGCCTTTTCCGCCCTTCTCCGCTCCCTCCTGCCTTTTTCGCCCTTCTCCGCTCCCTCCTGCCTTTTCCGCCCTTCTCCGCTCCCTCCTGCCTTTTCCGCCCTTCTCCGCCCCCTCCTGCCTTCTCCGCTCCCTCCTGCCTTTTCCCGCCCTTCTCCGCTCCCTCCTGCCTTTTCCGCCTTTTTCCGCCCCATCCTCCTCTGCCTTTCTCCACCCTCCTCCTCCTTATATTTCCATCTTTCTCGCATTCGCTCCCTCCCCTTTCTCCGATTTTAATTTTTTGCAGCCACCAGGTCACCTTGCTGGTTTCCTCACAGGCACCTCCTGGGCTCTGGTCATTTCACATATTCTTCTCTGGGGACATTGGACCTCTGGTGTTATCTGGACGGCTCAAATGGACACTACCTTCCTGTTGCCGCCATATCTCATGGCTACAAGATTGCATGTCCGCGAGTTGCAGAAGATATACCTGCGCTCGTGTCTTCTCCAATGTATTAAACGATAAATGTTATCATAAATACAGAAATCAGATATTTCAACTGAAGCGCAGGGAACTTGGGTCCAAAAGGATTTTGCTTTCATTGTAACTTATCTCAGACGTCACTTGTTTATATATTTATTTCTAAATTTCATTGTTCTATATTTGTATAAAAATATGTATAACTTTCTCCTTTTTGTTACAATTATTTTATATATTTGATATAATAAAACTGTTTTGAGAGCAATGGGCAGAATTTTCATTTCTATAATCGGTGGCGTATCTAGGGGGGGGGCACTGGTGGGACATCTGCCCTGGGCACAGCAGGCAGGGGGGCACCGTTGGGCCTTTTGATGCATCGCCCGAGATATCTTCCTGCCGGCTGCATATGTTGCCTTCCCCCCCATAGTAGGAGCCAGCTATTCTGACACGTCGTCAGCTGCCAGTGGGTCAGAGAAACTGCCACATGCTGGTTTCCTGCAATCAGTTTTACAAGTGTCAAGACATTGATCTCAGGGAGACCAGTTCAAGAAAACACTGCGGGCAGCCGGCTAAAGCGCTCAACACAGTGAATTCCTAGGCCCATTGCCCCCTGGGAATTTTGAATATGCAAATTGAGTATGTGGAGCCTCGATTAGGAGTCTCAAGACAGGACTAGCCAGATCTTCCTCTAGTGAAGGACCTAGCCATGATAACCACCATATTAAGTGGCCCTTTGAGTCAATATCCAGCTCATTACAAGCTTAAAGATATGACCAGGGGAATACCAAGGCCAGGTATCCATCCACAGACAGCTGTTTCGGGGTGTTGCCCCTCATCAGTGTGGAGTAGGATTCTGGCTAGGTGGGAGCAATTTGTTGGTCTACTAGGCATTGCTCCCACCTAGCTAGAATCCTACTCCACACTGATGAGGGGCAACACCCCGAAACAGCTGTCTTTGGACGGATACCTGGCCTTGGTATTTCCTGGTCATATCTTTAAGCTTGTAATGAGCTGGATATTGACTCAACCACCATATTAAGTGGCCCTTTATCATGGCTAGGTCCTTCACTAGAGGAAGATCTGGCTAGTCCTGTGTTGAGACTCCTAATCGAGGCTCCACAGACTCAATTTGCACACTCTGTACATTGGAAGCAGCACACTTTTACCGGCTGTCCAGGTCAGGGAGACCTCAGCAACGTGATCAGGTCAGTTGACAGTGCCTGCAGAGGTGACATAAGGATGGTGTAAAGCCCTCCATACAGGAGCTGAAGACACTGTTTCCCCCTCCCTTTTCTGTAATGTAATCACTGAAAAGGAGAGAGGGTAGGGAGTGTGGGGGCGATATATGTGAAACAAACAGGAAGGAGGAGGTGGGTGAAGAGTATGTGAATCAAACGGAGGGAGAGGGTGACGTGCTTATTAAAAATCAGAAAGTAATTACAAAAAAATGTGTGGCCGAAAATATTATCAATACAACTCGTCACCCACATAATAAAGCCCTTACATGACTATTTTGGCACATTTACAGAAAAAGCAGAGCTCTCAATATAAGGCAATGCAAAATGTGAACCAAATCAAAGACACAGCGTTTCTTCGTTTGTGTAATAGTAGCCAAACATAAAAATAAGATCTAAATCTGGTATTGCTGTGATTGCACCGATCCAAGAATAAAGCCGTGTAATCACCTATACCGCACAGTATAAATTAAATAAAAGCAATTCTTGACCTGCTGTCGATTTATTTTTCCTCCTAAAGATCTTACTAATGGCCACTATCCCGATATCGGCGTCCAACTCCGATAAAATGTCACTTGGTTTGTGCATTGGCCCCGATATCGTTCGTACGTTGTATGGTGTAAATGTCCAATACGATGCACGAACGATGCCAAAACGATATCGGGGAAAAAATTAGCCTGGTCTCCAACGGCCTGATATTGGATGGACGATGTGGCTGGATCGTGCTGTGTAAAAGCCCAACAACGATGTGGAGTACAACTTCTCCTATTCTCTCCCATGTTAAATGGTCGTTCCTGGGTCGGCTGTACAAGGGGGCGTACACATTGCAGTGGCGTTGCCTGCCGATATCGCGCTGTGTAACATCTCCTATGCGATCTTGGAATTCTGCCCAGAAAAAGCGCGCTCCCGCGGCGTTGTATTCAATATCGGACCGATGTTGGGACGTGTAAAGTGGCCATTAGGCTCGGCTCGCACTTATCTTGTGCTAAACGCTGATCACTTACACCACGGATTATGTGTAAACATTTGAAATGCTTTGTCCAGTGTCTCCCTCTGCCTCATTAAAGGGCATTTTCCATAAGGGATTCTGTCTGAATAGTGTCTGGCTTATGATCCGACAGTGTCCCTATTTTTAAGCACAAAAGAGCAGGTGATCACAGGTTTGAGTCTGGAGCAAAGCAGTCGCCTCATTAGTAAATGGATCCACCTTGAGTTTCATATGAGCCGTGTGTTTCAGATATATAGGAAGTGCTTAGCTTAGAGCACTGAATACATGTGAACCGATGCAAAATGTTATCTAAGGCCGGTTTTACATCACGATTTTGAGGCGTCAGAGTGTATCAGTTTCAAAACGGATGTGATTTGTGCTCCCATGTAGGCCTATGGGCTCGGATTGTGCTCGGATGTGTCCTTTTTGCCATCCGATTTAAGCAGCCTTCCGATTTATTCACGGAGCCAAAATCACAGCTTGCTGCAATTTTGGTGTCCGTGACTAAAATTGGACACCACAGATCCGTGACAGATCCGTGATGGCCCATAGGGCTACACAATGGGAGCCTATGGACATCAGATCCGATGTCGGCTCCGTGATTTATGTACTGAGCCTGCCCAGAGGCAGTGCCCAGTACATAACCCTGCCTGTCCCTGTGTCGCTCCCCGTCTGTCCCTCTTCTATCTCTGCTCCTCCCTATCCTCTCCCCCCTGTCTTATTCCCTGTCCTCTTCCCTCCGGTATCTAAAAAATAAAAAAATCCTCCCAGAGGATACATTAGTGACTGTCGCATGGAGCCGGCGGAAGGTAATGTATCCTCTGGGAGGATTTATTTTTTAGATACCGGAGGGGAGAGGATAGGGGTGATGACAGGGGGGAGCAGGCATAAAAGAGGGACAGATAGAGAAGATGCAGGGAGAACAGGATCCACATGCATCCTGCATCAAATTGGAAACGGATGGCTATTTGCCATCCGATTGCAGGGATCCTGTCAAAACACGGATCCCCACGGACAGCCAGAAATCGTGATGTGAAACCGGCCTTATGGTGAGAAAAATGATGGGTAATTAAGCTAATGAATATTCACCTTCTTGAGAATGAGTGTAGATCAATATGGTTGAGATTTCTTCAAGGATGAGTGGGTTTGTGGAGTGGGGGTAGTGTGTTAGGAAAGGAGAGGGAAGAGAAAGTCAGTAGATTGAGGTCAGACAGGTAGAGGGGTGGGTTGGAGAGGTTAGTGAAGGAACATAGGTGGGGGAATATGAGGTTGAGTGTGTGGCCATCTTTATGAGTGGCAGAGGAGGACCATTGAGAGAGCCAAAAAGGATGCAGTGAGTGATAGAAGTTTAGAGGCAGCAGGGTGGGGAGTGTCAATGGGGATGTTGAAGTCGCCCATGATGGTAGTGGGGATGTCTGCAGAGAGGAAGTGGAGTAGCCAGGTGGTGAAGTGGTCAAGAAAAGTGGAGAATGATCCTGGGGGGGTGGTAGATAACAGCTAACTGAAGTTTGCAGGGGGAGTAGATACGACAGAGTGTACCTTGAAAGAGGGGAGAATAGCAGAGAGTGGCAATGGGATTGGGGTACAGGACCAATTGTCAGACAGAAGTAAGCCCATCCCTCCATGCTTGTTGCTAGGGCGGGGGGTATGAGAGAGACTGAGTCCACTATAGGAAAGTGCAGCTGAGGAGGCTGCATCGGGGTGAGCCAGGTTTCAGTTATGCCAATGAATGAGAGATTGTTAGTGGTGAAGAGGTTGTGGATGTAAGAGAGTTTGTTGCAGATGGAGCGAGTGTTCCATAGTGATCCAGGTAGAGGGATTGGGGGAGCTGGGGCTGGTCGAATGGGTATAAGGTTATTAAGGTTGCGGAGTTTAGAGTTGGAGTGTGGGTATCGGTTCAAAGTAACTGGAGATGTGATGAGGGGTCCAGGATTTGGAAATATGTCATCAGCAAGTAGGAGAAACAGGGAGAGGGTCAGATGGTGGGGGTAGGAGAGGTTACGTGCATGTTTGGAGACAAAGGATTGTATGTTGTATGAGAAGAAATAGTTCTGTGGAGGAGGTGAGGTGGCTGGGCAGGATAGAGGGAGAGAGTATTCATTACTGGGTGATGGATAAATGGAGTTAGTATGAAAAGAAGAAGTATAGGGGTGAGGGTAAAAATAAGAGGAAACATAGTTGACAGTAACTATGTACTGCAGCACGTAACTATGTACTGCAGCACGTAGTGATGAGGTGCAGCAGGGGTGAGAAGCAGCCATGGGAGCAGATGCTGCCAGTTATCAGATGCAGTGAAGAGATGTGTGGTAGCGATGAAGTTGTGTCAAGTCAGGACCAAGTCTATAACACATAGGGATGAGGTATGGCACGGGATGAGATGCAGACAGGGGTCTGATGTAGCCAGGGATTAAATGCAGTGGAAGGATGTGTGATGGTGATGAAGTTGTGCAAAGTCAGGACTGCATGCGCAAGTGCAGCCAGGGATCTGATGCAGTCAGGGATTAGATGCAGCCAGGAGTCAGATGCAGCTAGGGATCAGGTGCAACCAGGGATCAGATGCAGCTTGAAATCAGATGCAGCCAGGGGTCAGGTGCAGCTAGGGATCAGATGCAGCCAGGGGTCTGGTATAGCCAGGGATCAGATGTAGCCGGGGATCAGGTGTGGCCGGGGATCAGATGCAGCTGGGGGTCAGCAGCAGCAAGAGATGAGCGGTGGTGATGAATCAATGCCAGGGTGTAGGCTGTTGGCGTTGTGCTGCTGGTGCAGTCATTCGGCAGGGGCAGGTGCGTGGCAAGCCTGTCGGCTTGTACTGTAAGGTGCTTCCCTGGGCCTGTGTCTTTGGTGCAGGGACAGGGATGTAGGAGATAGGAGGGGTCGTGGCCAGAGCTAAGAAGCTCCGGGATGCAGAGGTAGTAGTATAAGTGGACGGGCCAGTATAGAGGTACAGCCGGGGCGGGCCATTACTGAAGATGAATGGAACTGCCAAGCCAGGCCGGGGAGCAGACTGGAAGCGGGGGACCCGCTTGCGGCCATCATAGTTGCGGCTGGGAAGGGGTTCGGCAGGTTCGGGCGGTGCTCGCCAGGGGGGTCCAGTGACTTCTCGGCCCGGAGGTTGGTGGATGGGCTTCTGTCAGGGATAGATGTAGGCTGGCGGCCTTAAGATGGGAGGGGGGGACGGTACCTGCAGAGTGGTCTTCAGTGGCCTCATGAACTACCCAGAAGAAAAGGGGCACAGCTATGTGTGCCTCAGTGGTGCCCCAACGAGATAGGGCTACGATAGAGGCGATGAGAGGTGCCACATTTGTGGGATGGTAGAGATTAGGGCAGGATGGTAGGAGCCCTGTGGCACACGTGCCTCTCATACCGCGGCCATATTGATACTTTTATTTAGCAGCTATGCAAACCCCCTTAGTATGTCTTATTTTCAGGGCATGTCTTAATTTCGGGGAAATAGGGTAGATTCTCCAGCTTCTCCATGGAGTGCACGCTTGCCATTCCCGCATGCCGCAGTGTGATGACCTCATCACGGTGCTGCACACTGGGCCGCGGAACGACTATGTTTTCCAGACGCAATTAAAGGTAAAGTGCCAGTCCTCCGGCGGCCATAGGACTGCCTTGGGACTGGTCAGGGCAGACTGCCGTGCAGTGACAGAGATATACATCCACGGGGACACACATCCATGTGAAGCAGGCGCTGGGGTCAGGGGTTGGCGGGCCTGGTCATGACCCTTATGAGCCCGATCGTTACGTCCTGCCTGGAAGGAGCTCATACATCCAGATGTAGTCACTAATATGTACCAGGAAGCAGCCCCCACTGTGTAGTGTCTTAAGTGGTGAACCAGCTAGAGACTGTATGGCCTGCAGTAAGGACCTGGAAGGAGACCATACATTCTGATGTAGCCACTAGTATACACCTGCAAGGAGCCTGTATTCTCTAGTGTCTTCAGTAGTGAACCAGCTAGACTGTATAGGCTTCAGTCAGGACCTGGAAGGAGCTTGTATTCTCTACTGTATAGGCTGCAGTCAGGACCTGCAATTAGCCTGTACTCTCTAGCGTCTTCATTAGTGAAGCAGCTATACAGTATGGGCTGCAGTCAGGTCCTGCAAGGAGCCTGTACATTCTGATGTAACCACTAATATATACCTGGAAGGAGCCTGTATTCTCTAGTGTCTTCAGTTGTGAAGAAGCTAGACAGTATGGGCTGCAGTCAGGACCTGGATGGAGCCTGTATTGTCTACTGTATAGGCTGCAGTCAGGACCTGCAATTAGCCTGTACTCTCTAGCGTGCATTAGTGAAGCTGCTAGACAGTATGGGCTGCAGTCAGGACCTGCAAGGAGCCTGTACATTCTGATGTAACCACTAATATATACCTGGAAGGAGCCTGTATTCTCTAGTGTCTTCAGTTGTGAAGAAGCTAGACAGTATGCGCTGCAGTCAGAACCTGGATGGAGCCTGTATTGTCTACTGTATGGGCTGCAGTCAGGACCTGCAATTAGCCTGTACTCTCTAGCGTCTTCAATAGTGAAGCAGCTAGACAGTATGGGCTGCAGTCAGGACCTGCAAGGAGCCTGTACATTCTGATGTAACCACTAATATATACCTGGAAGGAGCCTGTATTCTCTAGTGTCTTCAGTTGTGAGGAAGTTAGACAGTATGGGCTGCAGTCAGGACCTGGATGGAGCCTGTATTGTCTACTGTATGGGCTGCAGTCAGGACCTGCAATTAGCCTGTACTCTCTAGCGTGTGCATTAGTGAAGCTGCTAGACTGTATAGGCTGCAGTCAGGACCTGGAAGGAGCCTGTATTCTCTACTGTATAGGCTGCAGTCAGGACCTGCAATTAGCCTGTACTCTCTAGCGTGTGCATTAGTGAAGCTGCTAGACTGTATAGGCTGCAGTCAGGACCTGGAAGGAGCCTGTATTCTCTACTGTATAGGCTGCAGTCAGGACCTGCAATTAGCCTGTATTCTCTAGCATGTGCATAAGTGAAGCAGCTATACAGTATGGGCTGCAGTCAGGACCTGGAAGGAGCCTGTATTCTCTACTGTATAGGCTGCAGTCAGGACCTGCAATTAGCCTGTACTCTCTAGCGTCTTCATTAGTGAAGCAGCTATACAGTATGGGCTGCAGTCAGGACCTGGAAGGAGCCTGTATTCTCTAGTGTATAGGCTGCAGTCAGGACCTGCAATTAGCCTGTACTCTCTAGCGTCTTCATTAGTGAAGCAGCTATACAGTATGGGCTGCAGTCAGGACCTGGAAGGAGCCTGTATTCTCTAGTGTATAGGCTGCAGTCAGGACCTGCAATTAGCCTGTACTCTCTAGCGTCTTCATTAGTGAAGCTGCTAGACAGTATGGGCTGCAGTCAGGACCTGCAAGGAGCCTGTACATTCTGATGTAACCACTAATATATACCTGGAAGGAGCCTGTATTCTCTAGTGTCTTCAGTTGTGAAGAAGCTAGACAGTATGGGCTGCAGTCAGGACCTGGTGGAGCCTGTATTCTCAACTGTATAGACTGCAGTCAGGACCTGCAATTAGCCTGTACTCTCTAGCGTCTTCATTAGTGAAGCTGCTAGACAGTATGGGCTGCAGTCAGGACCTGGATGGAGCCTGTATTCTGTACTGTATAGGCTGCAGTCAGGACCTGCAATTAGCCTGTATTCTCTAGCGTGTGCATAAGTGAAGCAGCTAAACTGTATAGGCTGCAGTCAGGACCTGGAAGGAGCCTGTACATTCTGATGTAACCACTAATATATACCTGGAAGGAGCCTGTACATTCTGATGTAACCACTAATATATACCTGGAAGGAGCCTGTATTCTCTAGTGTCTTCAGTAGTGAAGCAGCTAGACTGTATAGGCTGCAGTCAGAACCTGGATGGAGCCTGTATTCTCAACTGTATAGGCTGCAGTCAGGACCTGCAATTAGCCTGTATTCTCTAGCGTGTGCATAAGTGAAGCAGCTAAACTGTATAGGCTGCAGTCAGGACCTGGAAGGAGCCTGTACATTCTGATGTAACCACTAATATATACCTGGAAGGAGCCTGTACTCTCTAGCGTCTTCATTAGTGAAGCAGCTATACAGTATGGGCTGCAGTCAGGACCTGGAAGGAGCCTGTACATTGTGATATAACCACTTATATAAACCTGGAAGCAGCCTGTATTCTCTAGCATCTTCAGTAGTGAGAGTGCTAGACTGTATAGGCTGCAGTCAGGACCTGCAAGGGGCCTGTATTCTCTAGCATCTTCAGTAGTGAGGGTGCTAGACTGTACAGGCTGAAGTCAGGACCTGCAAGCAGCCTGTATTCTCTAGACTCAACCATCTGTGTGTGTCTTTCTGAGTGTTGTTCTGTCTGTCTGGGTGTCTCTATCTGTGTGTTTGACAGTGTCTGTGTGTCTCTCTGTCTCTACACAACACTATACAGTATATACAGGTCCACACTACATGCTGTACTAGTGTGCCTACATACTGTGTATATATAGTGTGGAGACCTGTATATACAGTATAGTGCTGTGTATGCAAGATATAACCAACAGTCTCAGATGTGCCCAGAGTCCACAGCATGTAACGAGCCCAGAGTCCACAGCGTGTAACGAGCCCAGAGTCCACAGCGTGTAACGAGCCCAGAGTCCGCAGCGTGTAACGAGCCCAGAGTCCACAGCGTGTAACGAGCCCAGAGTCCGCAGCGTGTAACGAGCCCAGAGTCCGCAGCGTGTAACGAGCCCAGAGTCCGCAGCGTGTGACGAACCCAGAGTCCGCAGCGTGTGACGAGCCCAGAGTCCGCAGCGTGTAAACGTGCCCAGAGCCCGCACTGTGTAACGTGCCCAGAGCCCGCACTGTGTAACGTGCCCAGAGCCCGCACTGTGTAACGTGCCCAGAGCCCGCACTGTGTAACGTGCCCAGAGCCCGCACTGTGTAATGTGTATACAGCAGGCAGCTTCTAGTGTGTACACAGCGGACAGTCTGTGTTGTGTATACGGCCCGCAGTCTGTAATGTGCAGCAACAGAAAATTTTCCTGAGAGCTCTCTCTGTGTTCTTCCCGGTGTCTCCATGAATTCTGTTCTCTCTGCGCCTAGCACTGGACTTTTTGCCTCCACCTTTCATCTTTACCCATCTTTAGGATCAGGCTGAGTCTTGGCTATCTATATACCACAGCATCCTATCTATAAAGCACAGCCTCCTGGGTATGTTGGGTATAATTCTCCTGTCTACTGAGTGTAATCCTCAGTATCTGTATTCTGTATATATACACTTCACAGTACCACTTCTCCTGTCCTGTATACTGGGTGTAATCCTCAGTATCTGTATTCTGTATATATACACTGCACAGTACCACTTCTCCTGTCCTGTATACTGGGTGTAATCCTCAGTATCTGTATTATTCTGTATATATACATTGCACAGTACCACTTCTCCTGTCCTGTATACTGGGTGTAATCCTCAGTATCTGTATTATTCCGTATATATACACTGCACAGTGCCACTTCTCCTGTCCTGTTGTCAGAGAGGCGGTATTGGACTTTGATTTTCAGCATTTAACTGTTGTTTAAATTAATTATCCCCAATATGGAAGTCATCACTTCTCTTCTGTACAGATGGTGACTTGCCCTTCGCTCTGGATCTGACCACTGGGACCCCACGATCCCAAGAAACGTGGCTGTAAGCGGTGGGCTTTTTTTCGCCGCCGCAAGTGGCGGATCTGCCGCACCTGGCAGAACAGCACTTGCCGTACACAATGCATGGCGCTTGCCGCATCTGGGCTGCAAGTCGGCTGATCCGGCAGATGTGGTGCCACCTGCTGGATTGGCCGCAAACATCAGTTTACCGCTGATGTGAAAGCAGCCTGCGAAAGTGATGAGGTCATGACAACGTAAAAGCAAATTTCACTGATCGAGGCTGATGGGTGTTATAGTTTGTGGGCTGGTGGGGCTTGTTATCCAGGGCTGCTTTTTGGTCCCAGTCCGGCCCTGGCTGGAACACTGCCTCCTGGGGCAAAGTAGTCCTCGTACCCAGGGGCGGGCTGGACAGCTATACGGGCCGGGGCAGCATGATTGCTGGCGGCCCCTCTGCCTCTCTGTACTGGGATGCGGCCGGCGGCTACCTGTGCAGTGCCGGCATCTCAGCAGTGAGGGCTGTGTGTGGCTGCCGGCCATAGCCAATACTGACGAGGCTCCGTCCACATCGTGCTTCCCGCCAAAAGGAAACCGCAATCTACTGTTCACATTGGGCAACAAGAAAGGTGGGAGATGTGCGGCCAGTGTCCCTGAGCATCAAACCCCCCATACATGGGAAGGGATTTATTACAGGAGATTTGCATTGTCAATATAATTGGGCTGTAACTATCATCTTCATCTGGATGTAGCTGTATCTGTCTTTAATAGTGGTAGTGGTGCAATTTTAGCATATTGGACAGGTTGATTTCTCTGTGCCATATCTATTTCAGCAGCAGTGCACTGTATGCAGATTGGATTAGCTGATTACACTGTCTTTTCTGTCATCCTTTTCACATGATTTGTACAGCACTTTAATATGTGTATGTCTGAATGTGTATATGATTGTGTATGCATGTATAGGATTGTGTATGGGATTAGGTGTGTGTATGATTGTGTGTATAGGATTGATTGTGTGTATGATTGATTGTGTGTGGGGCTGTGTCTGTGTGGCTGACTATTTGTCTGTATGTGGCTGGGGTTTTGTGGCTGGGTTTTTTTTGTGGCTGGTGCTGCGTGGCT
Organism: Allobates femoralis; assembly: GCA_033576535.1. Classification (NCBI taxonomy): domain Eukaryota; kingdom Metazoa; phylum Chordata; class Amphibia; order Anura; family Aromobatidae; genus Allobates; species Allobates femoralis. The sequence goes on from JARQOC010000106.1 coordinate 148,699, forward strand.
GTGGCTGACTATGTGTCTGTGTTGCTGGGGCTGTCTGTGGCTGACTGTGTCTGTGTGGCTGAGGCTGCGTGGCTGGCTGTGTGTGGCAAAATGTGTCTGTGTGGCTGACTGTGTGGCTAGGGCTGCGTGGCTGCATGTGGCTGTCTGTTTGTCTGTGTCTTTATGTGGCTGGGGCTATGTGGCTGTGGCTGCATGGCTGGGGCTGAGGCTGCGTCGCTGGCTGTGTGTGGCTGGGGCTGTTTAGCTGTGTGTGGCTGACTGTGTGTGTGTGGCTGGGGCTGCTTGGCTGTGTGTGGCTGACTGTGTGTGTGTGGCTGGGGCTGCTTGGCTGTGTGTGGCTGACTGTGTGTTTGTGCTGGCTGTGTGGTTGGCTGTATGTCTGTGTGTGGCTGGCTATGGCTGTCTATATTGCTCGCTGTGTGTGTGGCTGGCTGTGTGTGTGTGTGTGGGTAGCTGCGCCTGTGTGTGGCTGGCTTTGGCTGTGTGTGTGGCTGTCTATGTGGCTGGCTGTATGTGTGTGGCTGTATGTGTGGCTGGCTGGCTTTGGCTGTGTGTGGCTGTATGTGTGTGGCTGATTGTGTGTGTGTAGCTGGCTGTGTCTGTGTTTGGCTGGCTGTGTCTGCTTGTGTGTGGCTGGCTATGGCTGCTATGTTGCTGGCTGTGGGTCTGTGTGTGGCTGGCTGTGGCTATGTGTGTGGCTGTCTATGTGGCTGTATCTCTCTGTGTGGCTCTCTCTGTCTGTGTAGCTGTCTATGTGGCTGGCTGTCTATGTGGCTGACTGTTTTTGTGTGGTTGTGGCTCTGTGTGTGGCTGTGGTGGGCTGTCTGTGTGGCTGGCCACTGGGACATCCAAATGCTGTGCGAGTGTCCGACAGTTTTCTTAGATCACATCCATGTGCAATCTGTTTTGTTTCTCAGCAGCTATTACTGTAGAATCATTTACAGGAGCATTTTACAGTTGTCTCAGCTGAAGAATGATAATGTATCAGTGAAAAAAACTGATGCCTCTCGGATGGTCCGTGTGCTGTCAGTGTGCGGTCCATGATTTTGTCGAACTCATAGACTTGCATTGGTGAGTCTCGCGCATGAATCGCATACTGTTGCAGCATGTTGTGACTTTTTTCCCATCCAGAATCTGGATGAGAAAAAAGCGTCCGACACTCGCCAATGTGTTTCAGACGTTGATTAACTGACTGCACTGCGATAAAATCACACATTGCACTTATTCAAGTTTCACCCCAGTGTGTCCATGCCCTAATAATAAAATCCATGTAGTAATCCTACAATGTCTGCTGGACATGGTATGGGGAGGGTGTATGGCTCAGTGAGTACACACCATACTTCATGGTATGGGGAGGGTTTATGGCTCAGTTAGTACACACACCATACTTCATGGTATGGGGAGGGTTTATGGCTCAGTTAGTACACACCATACTTCATGGTATGGGGAGGTTTATGGCTCAGTACACACTCCATACTTCTCGTTATTAACCAGTTATGGTACCTTTACACGCCGCCACGGCAGGCTGGATACATCCCGCTACTTCACGTGCACGAGCACGCTCAAACGGCTACAAACGGTCAACGCACCCTCTTTACACGCCGCCACAAGGTTCGCTACGCCACGCTACATCTATAGCTAGCTACATCGCCGGGTGTCTCAAGTAGCCAGCTGTTGCTCATTTACACACCGCTACAACCAGCTACTATGGGCGGACCTGGTGCAGCAGGGTCAGCACATAGGCGTGCTCCAATTGTGGATTACGAGACGTCCGTACGCTGATAGGACGAAGCAATAACATCCTGATTGGGCAGGCATCGCAGGAGGCTGAGTAATACAGCACGCTCGAGCGATTGTGTAGTGTGACTCGTCAGCTCCTTAAATATGCCTCCCTATGCAGCGACTACCAATCGTCATGCAGCAGCTTCCACCAATGATCGCACATGGGGCGCGGTAACATGGAGCCGAGGTCACGCCTTAGCTACATTGCAGCTACAGCCCCGGGTGTCCAGAGTTCCCTTCCGTTGCTTCTTTACACGCCGATACAGCTCGCTACCATCGGCGATATAGCCATCTGTTTTCGAGCAGAGCCCATAAACAGATGTATCTGTCGCCGGCTGTAGCGTCGCGTCTTGAGACGCCGCTACGACGGGCTACATTGGCGCTACAAGCTACATTTGTAGCCTGTAGCGGGATGTATCCAGCCTGCCGTGGCGGCATGTAAAGGTACCATTAATGCTCTCTTGTCCACCGCACTGCAGTGTCAAAAGAGGAAGACAGCGAGACAGGCAGCGACATGGCATCAGAGAGCCCCTGACCTCGAAATAGAAGATCCTCAGATCCTGGTATTGTGACGACATATGAAGAAATATTTTTTTACATTTATATTACACTATGAACTCCACAGCACTTTACATACATCATCAACACTGTCCCCATTGGGGCTCACAATGAAAACATCCTACCAGTATATCTCATATTGTATATCGCCTTTCTTTGATATCACCTTCACAAATATTGCATTTATTGCACTTGTCAGGTTTTGGATGTTTTCTGATTGCATTTGTTTGCAGGATGTCATGATTGACTCCCAGAGCTGCTGGTTTGACGGTTAATGTCTTACAGCATCTTAGATTTTTTTTGCTTAATGGTACTTCCAAGTTTCTCAATAGGGCTGAGATCAGGGGAGACTGGTGGCCACACCATGGTTTTCTCTACTTTTATGTCCATAGCAGCCAATTACTCAGGGGTATGCTCTGTACCAAGAGATGGTGCATTGTCATGCATGGGGATGATTTTGTACGAAGAAAAAAAGTGGTCAGTCTAAAAGTATATATACTTTGCCGTGGTCCTTTTCACGCCTTCATGGACCCTATAGGGGCAAACTAGCTCTCTCCACATGATTGCGACCCACCCAAAACATGACTGACACCACCTTCCTGGCGGTCATCTAGCAACCATCCACTACTCCAACTATAATGGGAACCTCTAGGCTCCCCTTAGCTACACCTCTCTCTGCAGGGGGGCGTGGCGCGATGGGGGGGGGGCGCACCAAAGACGGGCCGCCGAAAATTTCCGACAGCACCCCCCCCCCCCAAGGGCTGCCGGAAAAATTTTGCCACCCAGGTTTTGCTTCGTCAGTCAGCCCCTGCATCAGGCATAGTCTCTGATACTGTCCTTTTGCTGTTGGTAACAATGATAAAACCACATTCTCAAATCAGTCTCATAGTGGTTTTCAAAAGCAGCCTTTAATTTGTCAAAGATAACAGTCACTGATTCCTGATCTGCCTCTGACCTGGTTTCAATCTCCCGCTCTGCTGCACCAGTTAACTCTCCCAATAAAACAGCAGCCCTCTGCTTGCCGATCATTGCGTACATATCTAGCACACTGCAGATTTTCCTTTTGAATCCAGATAAGGTGTCTGGAGGTAGCCACTTGGCTCCCAGAACATACGGTAGAGATATCGGCATGATCGGTGCTACAGCCCCCATCGGTGCGGATACTTCTCCAGCCGGTGGAGCGATTGGTGTGGGCTGATTGACGGGGTCGAGATTGGGAACTGCGGCGTCCTCCTGCGCATCCATCATGTTTGTGCCCCCCTAGTGAATCACGGCCAGTCTCTTTAAAGCAAAGCAAATGATGGCCCCACAGGCCGGAAGTTGAGCGCATGGGAGTTTCCGGATTGGGCCGCGGCGCTTTGAAAGTTGTCAGCAGAGCACGGGGCGGGACCTGCCTTTGCACTGTTTCAGCCGTTACACTCCTTCCTTCCCGCTCGATGGCGCAGTAATGGCAGCCAAATGTTAACAGTTCACAAAACACAGTCAATATGCGGCACACAGTACCCGGTAACACTGGGCACAAGATCCTGTTCATGACACCAAAAGGATGACTCGCTCAGGGATCTTTGGGGACACGGTATCCGGGCGTTTACTGTAAGGGGATGTCACTAATGGCCTGCCCGGACCCGTAACCCTGAGGTCACTTGTTGAAAGGGAAAATTAATAAAAAGAATAAAATAGATTCTCGTGACGCCACCTGCAGTTTCTGATGATCTCACCAGCGCCACTGTCAGACCGCCGGGGATGGTAGTATTGCAGCTAGTTGACAACGCTCCCTGCAGATGGAGCGGGATCCCCGGGGCAGAGCTGGGATGAAGTGGAGTTGCACAAGGAGGCAGTTGAACAGCTGGCCCGCTGCTACAGTCTCTAGGCTAGGTTTAGGGATGGACAAAAGGACACACACTGGGAATAATTTCTGTACCTTTACTGGTGTTATGGCAGGCACTGTCCAGGGTAAACTCCAAGTGGTCGGGAAGGCACTTCTGGATTTCCCCAGTGAGTGTTGGATAAGGCCTCCTAGTCTCTTTTCCCTTGGTGAAGTCCCCTGACCTGTGTAGAACTAGGCCTGACCTGCGTCTCTCTCACCCGTGTTGTAGTGTTGAGAACCTTTGTATGGGCTACCGCTATAGCTTCTCCTGCGGTCCCTGGCTCCCGTTGCTTGTGTTACAGGTGTTCGGGAGACTAGAGTCTGCTGTCCTGCAGACTCAGACTCCGGTGTCCTAGGTTATTTCCTGGGTTGAGCCGGTATGGCTCCTCTGCGTCCAGTCTGCTCCTTTACTTTGTCTTTCTCACGCCTTGCCTTCAACCTCACTCTCAGGCCCTCACACTGGCTAAGCTGGTCTACTGGCTCGGGCCTAGCACAGCTCTGACACACCAGGACATCTTCACAGTACTGCTCCGCACTGTACTAACTGACTCTTCACAGTCCTCTCTGGAACTGCACTCTCCTTCTTCTGCCTAATTCCTCCGCCCCCAGCACTGGTATTTATAGGGGATCTTGCTTAAAGGCAGCAAGTGGAGCTCCCCATACTGGCCAGGGGTGGAAAGTGTTGTGTGTATGTGGGTACCTACTGTGGAAATCCTTCCATGATTTAGGTCAGGGGTCCCCAACCACCGTTCCGCGGACCAGGACCGGGCCGTCGTGGTCCTTGCGCTGGTCCGCGGCAAGCTGCTGGCTTCCCCGCCCCCTGTGTGTCCCCGCCCACCGCACCTTCATCTCCTGTATGCCGCTCTGAGCTGCAGCCGAGGCCTCTGCCTCAGCTGCGTGCATATGTATGAGGGGAACTGTCGGCCAATCAGTGCAGCAGCCATGCTCTGCTGCACTGTTATTGGCCAACGGCTTCTCTCATACATATGCACGCAGCTGAGAGGCAGAGACGTGGCTGAAGTTTTTTTCATATTTCGCGCTATTTCCAAGCGCGTCAGTGATGTGTGCTTGGAAATAGCGCGAGATATGAAAAAACTTCAGCCACGTCTCTGCCTCTCAGCTGCTGCTGTATGAGAGAAGCCGGCAGGAGCGGTGAGCATCTGTGTGTGTGCCTGTTTCAGCAATGCCTGTGGGCACATCACTCAGGGGCCCCCTTGTCAGGGACACATCACTCGGGGGCCCCCCTGTCAGGGGCACATCACTCAGGGGCCCCCTGTCAGGGGCACATCACTCAGAGGCCCCCTGTCAGGGGCACATCACTCAGGGGCCCCCCTGTCAGGGGCACATCACTCAGGGGCCCCCCTGTCACGGGATAAGTGCACAGTGCGCATTGGGGAGGCACAGCGCACAGGGGGGAAATGGGTGCAGGGGAAAGACACAGCACACAGGGGGGAAATGGGTGCAGGGGAAAGACACAGCACACAGGGGGAAATGGGTGAGGGGAAAGACACAGCGCACAGGGGGGAAATGGGTGCAGGGGAGAGACACAGCGCACAGGGGGGAAATGGATGCAAGGGGGAGAGTGAATGGAGGGAGAGAGACTGCGCACAGGTGGAGACATACACAGGAGGGGAGAGAGTGCATGGGGTGACAGGCACAGGGTGGGAGAGACTGCACAGGGGGAAAAGGTATGCATGGAGTGGGAGAGACGGTACACACGGGGGGGGCGGGGGGGAGACAGCACACTGGGGGAGATGCAACAAATGGGGGGGAGAGACTGAATAAGAGGGATTATATCTGTGGGGGAAGATGTGTGTGTGTGTGTATATAATATATGTATATATTAGTCTGCAGTGCAATGTTTATAATATGATATATTTACACATAGAGCAGTATATGTTAAAGGGGGGCCACTAAGACTCTTCCGCCCGGGGCCCACAAAAACC